>JAMLFT010000386.1:0-43489 GCA_026544285.1 Pachyrhizus erosus
TTATGATTTTATAAATAAATATTTTAAAATTAATTTTATCTCAATACTTTATAAATGATCTTTTATATTAAATTAAGATTAAACTAAAAAAACTCAATAATTTATTAATTTTATTTTTATAAATCACTTTTTTAAATATTAAATTATAATAAAAAAAATAAAAATGTTAAATAAATACTTTGTAGTTATTTTTTATTATTTTATTTTTGTAAATTCATATTTAAAAAATTATATATGAAGAAATAAATTAAAAAAAATTATATTTTAAATAAATAATTTAACTCTAACTTGATAAAAATAATTATTTATAAAAATATAACTTTTAAAAATAAATTAAAATGTAATTAAAATTTAAGATATTTATTTATAAAATTACATTTTATAATATCTATCTATAAATTATATAAAATTTAAAAATTTAGTTATGATAAAATTAAAATTTAAAATCTCTATTTATAATTTTTTTAAAGATGATTCATTAATTTTTTCAATATTTATAAGAAAAATTAAAATCGTGTGCCAATATAACACATATAAAGGGTTACTTTAAAAGCTAAATAAACAGCTTTATTATAATATTATTAGTAATTGTCTGATGTGTTGCATGAATTTTTAAATTAAGTAATAATACATTAAAAAATTAGAATAATTTTAAAATTATAAAATATACATAATTGATTTATATAATTTTTTAAATATATTATAATAAAATGCTTAAATGTTTTGATGAAAAAATTTATTAAAAGAGAAAAAAGTATTTCTTGTTTAAAAATACATTAATATTAGACTTAAATAAATTTTAATTTTAAAAAATAAATATTTTTTATTTTAATTTTTGAAAATTTTAATTTTAATTTTTAAAAATTATATTTTTTATTTTAATTCCTATCTAAAGATTAAAATAAAATAAAAAAATTAAATCTTTAAAAATTTAATTTTTAAAAAAATTAAAATAAAAAATATCATATTTTATAAAAATAAAAAAAAACTTATTTAAATCTTAATATTAATATATTTTGACAAAACGAGGAATAAAATTATAGTTAAAATTCTTAAAAATAAAATACAAAAGCAATAATTAATTTTGTTTTTCTTATTATTCCTTCCCTTTTCTCAACAGGAAAAGCAGAACCGCTTTTTGTTTCCTCTCCGTTAAAGGAAAGTATTGCCAGTGGCGTCTCTAAAAATCTGCACAATCAAAATCACAATGTCCCATTCCCGAAAATACCCTCATTTTTCACTGAAATTATTCACTCTACCACTGCGCCGAACCATTAACTGAGGGGCCTCGAGGTCATTTCGTAGAAAATACCACTACAAAGATTCATCCTCACACGACACCGTGGTGGCTTCACCCCCGCCAAAACCACCCTCACAATTTCATTTCCACTTTTGTCCCTCCCCGGCGTTCCGAATTCCAATTCGCCCCAATCGCAGTTTGACTTCGCAGAACACTCGATTCCAGAAGCTTCGATTCTCGATCGCCGAGAACCGGAGCCCTAATAATCATTCTTCTAGGGTTTCTTTGTCTCTGTTTGGTTTTGGGACTGAAACTTTTGATCCGTTCGAGAATGGGGGATCGAGGAGAAGACGAGGATTTGCAAATGGCGGTTCGGATGAGCATGCAGCGCGCGATGCCGGAGCCAAAGCGCAGCAAGCCTCTGGACGCCGCCGCCGGTGCTGTTTCGGGGTCGCCGGAAGAGTCCACGGAAGAGTCGCCGGAGTATAAGACCCGGAGACGGGAGCTCATGGCGGCGGCGGCTGAGAAGCGGATGGCGGCGGCAGCGAGGGTTTCGCCGTCGCCATCGTCATCGCCGGCGAAGAAGGGCGGTGAATTGGGGAGGAGAGAGGAGGATTCGCGTTTGAGGTGTGTGAATTTGAGTAAGGAGCTTTCTGCTGGAGAGGCGAATCAATTGTTTGGTATGGTGTTTGGGAATGGAGTTTCTAAGGGTATTCTTGCACAGTGGAGCAACCAGGGAATTCGGTATTTATAATTTTAATTTTTAAATTACCTTTTAATTTATCTGAAGTGTATGGATATGTTGCCAAGTGTAGGATTAACTGACACATCTCTTTAACATGACCGTGTATTGAAGCCTCTGTTGTATGCATTGTTTTTCAAGATGATGTTGGAGTAATTGATACATCTGTCCAGGCTTTATTTTCCTTATTTGATGTTGCCATGCACATTCCATCTTCCCCTAATATTCCAGCTGTCTGTGTTCCTTCTGTCTTATGTGATAGGAGTCTTGTCATTTTGGCTTGGAGTGTTGGACATAATGTACGTTCATTGTAGCCTAATATCATGCTGTTTTTGTTTGTTCTGAATCAGGATATGAATATATTTGTTTTACATTTGTGATCGTGAAGTGTGCTCAGTCCAAAGTGTCACTCATACAGTCTTGAAAAGTCCCATGACTTTGCGCACGTTGAATCGTGTTCCATCCCACGTTGAACCCAAAACAACAAATAGTCGCTTTTACTTTTTCATGGTATCACCATGACTTTTGGGGGTTGAATTGATTGTGAGTGATGTCCAAACACACTTTCATTGCTATGCTTTCATTAATTAATAGAGAATATGGTTATTCTGGCTTTTGAAATTACAATGTATATATATATATATAGAGAGAGAGAGGCCATATCAGGTGAGAAATTTTTTTATTGTGAGATGAGAAAGTCTAGTATTAACCATTGGATCCAATTCTACAATTCTGATCAAATTTCTTTTTAAAAAGGTCACTGACCCTATTTGCCATCTCCCAACGAGTGTCCCTTTCTTTCTTCCAGTTCTTGTGCGACATTTGCTTCACCATTGCAGTTTCTTTACAAACACAGTTTTTTTGTTATGCGGACTACAGAAGCACGGAGCAATTAAGATTTACGCACTCTTCTCTCCCTTCCTCTTTTTCTTGCAATATATTTCTCCGTTTCAGTTTCTTTGGCCTTCCTTCAAACAATTATGAATTACCCTTCCAATTTTCAAAGTGTTAGTTTTTAATCTTTTTTCCCCTTCCATTTTATTTATGCATCTTGAAATATAGAGGTCATTATCCTTGGCATCTTGGAATTATGGTTGCTGCAGCTTAAGTACAAATTTTTAATTTGTTTATATGGGGTTTATTTTGCACTTCTCAATTTGACTGTGGTTTAGTACTCAAAAGTTAGTGAATTTAATTTTTTTCTCTCTGTTAAATGGTATGTTCTAGAATTAATGCAGAATTTTTAAGCTTTGTAAAACGATTGATTTAGAGGAATTTGGTTCCAAAAAAAAAAAAAGATACAATTTGCATCATGTCACTAGAACCTTTCTGCAGTGAAACTAATGCTATGTTGCACATTTTCCATTTCTGACACATAATTTATGAAGGGATTAATTTCATCCACTTAAAAATCATCATTATAAAGGAAGTCATAATTCATGAACATGTATTTTCAACTCTTCAATTGCATGTTATGTTTTTGAACATATTGTCCTTTTCTTAACGATGTTTTGACTTATTTGTTTCTTGTAGTTTTAAATTTGAATAAGATTGTGTACTTGCTTTTTATTGCTAATATTATGAAAACTTTACTATAGGTTTAGCTCTGATCCTGTAACATCAATGGGCCTAGTGCAGCATGAAGGTGGCCCCTGTGGCGTTTTGGCAGCTATACAAGTAATGGCTACATTTTCAACATTGCTTATGAACTTGAGACATGCTGTCTATTTTTCAAAATCACTTAAAAAGTCCCTATTTCAAACAATGCAAAATGATACTTAATTGATTGTGATAATTCCACTCCAAATAGGGACCTTCTGGATAGCAAGCCCAGATAATTATAAAAAACATAACAGGCCCTAAACTATTGAGACTGTTTTCAATGGTTTTGGACTGTGAGGGCTAAATTGAATTTTGAGTAAAATATTAGCCACTGGCTGTATGGTAATGTATAAACTATAGGCATTAATGACTAAAGTATTTTACCTGCATAAGATATTAGCAACTGGCTGTATGGTAAATATATTCTGTGTTTTCTTTATATGATTTCCCTTGTATATGTTGCGAGTAAATTGATTTAATGATGGCAATGGGGCAGATGACTGCAGGTAGTCCTTCCCCTCTACTACATCTGTTTCCATTTATAGTAGTGGGTATCCATACAATGTACCTGGTATTTATGGATTTCCACAAACATTTACAATTTAAAAAATCATGAAAAGGAAAAAAAAAATAACATCATATAATATAATTTTATCTCATCTAACAGTAATTAGTAAATAGGTATCCATGAGGCTGGTATTACGAATTCTGCCCCCACTCATTGGATATCCATCTCCCATTTTGTTGTGGGTAATCAGTGTTGGTACCCATGGGTGCATGTTTGTTTGCCATCTGCTCATTCATTGTTTTTAACTTTTTCAGTATAGTAATGTTGAATTTGTGATTCAATGATTAAACTATACTTTTGTAGCAAGCTTGTTCATGTGTGAGCGTGTAGTTAGACATGTCAATTTGTTATTTTTATTCCATTTATTTATTCTATTGAATACTGATACGCAATGTAATTTCCAAAAGCATGTTTTTTGTCTGATGTGATTTTGCTTATATTTGTCTTTAACTTTCCAGGCATTTGTGCTTAAATACATTCTTTTCTTCAGTGGTGAGTTGAAAGATCTGTCATGCATGCCACAGAAGGGTTCGGGTGCATCATTTAAGAGTCAGTCTGTTCCATCATATAATTTTTCTTCTCTCACTGAAGATGTAAAAGTAAGGTGATTAACTTTTTCCTGATCAGTCATTTGTGTTTAGCTGGGTAAAATTCATTGTAATAAAAATATAAAACTGTAGAGTTCTATTTCTTGTATGTTGTACTTCATGTCTTCATTCTGTCAATTTCTTTTATCTATAGCACCTTGTTTTCTGGGCTACTGTGAACATGAATATTACTTTGATTCAATTAGGTATCCTTTTTCTCTACCTTTAATAGTTTTTTATGTTTCCTTTTAGTTAATTTCAGTTTGGATCAAGTTCATTGTTGATTTATTCTATTCTACGTATAGTAGACAGTAGTGGTTGTTCATTTGACAACATTAAGTTGAGTCAGGACTTAATATATTCCTTAAAGTCTTGTTCACTGCCTGGATATGGTAAAAAAATAATCAAGGGTTCCCACATTTTCATGAAGGGTATTGGTAAAGAAGTTAGTTCACTGGAGGAAGATTTGTTTAGGAAAATGGACATAGCCATGTTAGATCAATGGAAATAGTAGACACCATGTTAGGAGGATCTATTTTATGTGAATATAAAAAAAACTATGTGAGTAGGAGAAAAGGGTAAAGGAATTAGATACTTTGGGTTCTAAGTTGTGGTATTTTTGCCAAGGTTAAATCAAGAAATAAGGTGGGTATAATTGTAGATAAGTATTGAAAGATGAAATTTTGAGAAGTCTTAGAAGCTTCAGTCCAGAAAATACCATTAGGAGAAAAGATTTTCTTGGAAGGGGATCTTAGTGGTCATATGGGGAGCACATCTAGAGGATATGAGGGTTCACACATGAATTATGGTATAGGAGAATCAAATGCAGAAGGTAATATATTTTTCATTAGCATATGACTTTACAATAGCTGAAACTTGTTTTGGGAAAGGGGAAGAGCATCTTCAGACCTGCAAAAGATAGGTGGCATGCTCTCAAATCCATTTCTTTTTACAAGGAAATCATATAGAAAACTTTGCATGGAGTACAAATTCATATCTAGGCTTGACTACCCAACACAATTTTGGTCATGGATATAACTTGCAAGTAACTGTTGAGAATAAAAAAAGGAAAAATCAAGATAGAATTTCAAGATCAAGTGGTGGAAATTGAAGGGCAAAGATACAATGGAGCTTTTAGCTAAGAGTTCTAGAAGAAGGGTGTTGGTATGCACTAGGAATTGCAAATGATATGTGAGGATGAGCCAAGATGGTCTAATGGATTAAGAAGGTAAGAAGGTAGCAAAAGAGGCTCTTGGTGAATCCAGAGGCTAAGGACTTAAAGGTGAAGAATCTTGGTGAAATACATGTAAGATAAAGTTCAGGTTAAAAGGGAATGCTATAAAGCATGGTTCTCATGTAAAAATGTTGAAAATTAGGAAAAGTATGTGGTAGCTAAGAAAGATACCTAGAAGGTGGTTAGCAAGGAGAGAGTTAGAGCTTTCAATGGGTTAAACATCCTTAGGCCTCAAATGGAGAGGTCATTGCTAAAAATTAATTTGGTTTTATGCCAAGTAGGATGACCAGAAAAACAATATATTTGTTATGATGTTTGGTGGAACAATATTAGAGGAATAAAAAGACTTATATGTGGTCTTCATTGATTTAGAAAAGGTACATACATGATAAGGTATCATGGAATGCTTTATAGAAGAAAGGAGTTTGTATTGCATATTCAAGTAATCTAGGATATATGTATGATGGGTCATGGCTAGGGTGATAAAATCATACAGGACTACACCAAGTATTAGGTTTGAGCTCTTGTATCTTTACCTTGTTTTAGACATGCGTACTAAGCATATTAAAGAGCCAATGCATGCTTTTTGCATATAATAATAAAAAGAGAGAACAAATAGGAGCTTAGAGATAGGGAGATGAGTTTTGGACGCTCTTGACTTTTGCTTAAGAGTAGAAGGAAGAAGAAATATATAAATGCAAATTTAAAAGGGTGCAACAATCTTAGCTTGTATGTAAAACTTGGAGAACACAGTTTATCACATGTCACATCATCTAAGCATCTAGGGTCCATTATATAAAAGTAGAGGATGCTATAAACTGTTGGGTTCAACAGAAGGGGATGCACTAGAGAAGTGCTTTAGGTGTTATCTGTGACAAAAAGGTATGACTCAGCTTGGAGGAAAACTTTACCGCACAGTTGTACAAGATCTGCACGGTTGTATGAAACCAAATGTTGGGCCGTAAAAAGTCAACATAAACTCAATGTAGCAGAGATGGGAATGCTATGTTTGATGAGTTAACATACTAGACAGGATAGGTAGAAACTTGCCATGTTTCTAGAAGACCTGTAGAATCTTCAGTAAGGAGAGTAAATCAGATGGAGGGTAGCCCAATTGCTAAATGTAGAGGGAGAATGAGAAAAACTATTAAGGGAGTGAGACCATTAAGAAGGATTTAGATGTCAATAGTTTGTTTATAAACATGATTTACAATAGAACATTATTGTGTCATTTGATCCAGTAGCAGATCTCACCTAATGGGGAAAAAACTTGCTTTTTTTGTTTCTACTATTTGGGATTTTGTGGTAGAATAGGAATAATTAACCAGAGAAGTGATTAACAAAGGTTCAAAGAATGGATAATGGGTTAACTATATATATTGGCTTTATAAATCACTTGTCTTTTTAAGTTCCTAGACTAGATATATTTTTCCCCAGTGTTAGAAACTTCTGACAAAAGTTTTCTGGGGAGATGAGAAAAACATAAAAAGAGAAGTAAAAAGAATGCTTTGGCAATATTTATTGTGTTACATACTAAGAACATAAGGAGAAGATTCTCCCTCAAAGGGGTTTCCCCTCTCTGCAACAGAGCTAATGCTCATTTTCCCAAATGATAACAATTCCCCTCTTCTACCCTCTCCTATTTAAAATAATTCCTTATCTTAACATTTTAACTGCCCAAATGAAGATTAACATTTGGTGTGTCCAAATAAGTTTTCTTTTCCTTCTGTTTCATCAATTCACCACGAGCATGGTGATCAAGCATACGAGCCATACTTGATCATAGCTTTTTAAGTTATGTGTGTATTTTTAGCTCATTTTATTTATTTATATATTTAAATGTGGGATTTAATATAAATACAAGATCTTGGGTTTTTTTATGGGTTCATAAAAGCTTAATCTCTATTTATCTCTTTCTCTTTTTATTGAATGGTGAAAGTTTCAGGTTCTGGTTGTGGACTTCATTTGCTTATATGTCCATGCATATATTTAAATTTGCTTATTTCAGATTCTCCTATGTTCAGCGTTTTGAAGGGATTTCAGAGGATGAGGTACCTTGGTTAATGTACTAATATTGGTTATTTATGTAGCATCCTGTTTGTGATAGATTGGATTGAATTTCCTATTTTTTTATTACTGTCTTCTATTGTGATTCTTGTATGATATCCTTATGTGCTGAATCAATTCTTGTCCAATCAAATCCACATGTCTCTAAATGTTATTTCCTATCCAATGTCCTGCTATGTTCTCCACAGGTCTTTAATATTGGTAGGTGCATCCTTTGATGGTTTTACATAGCTATGCTCATGATATATATCTGTTGTGTGATTTCATGGCAGAGCCCTTGTAAGAAGTATGGGTGAAATTTTATTTTCATGTGGAAGTAATAGAAGGGCTGTGATTGCAACTTTGAGCATTCCAGGGAATGATACTCAGCATTTTGAAGGGATTTCAGAGGATGAGGTACCTTGGTTATTGTTCTGAATACTGATATTGGTTATTTGTGTAGCATCTTGTTGGCAATAGATTGAATTGAATTTCCTATGTTGTTATTGTTGTCTTCTATGTGATTCTTCTATGATATCCTTATCTGCTGAATCAAGTATTGTCCAATGAACAGGTTGTTACAAAATCACTTCAAGGTCTTCCCATTGAATCTGCCTTGGATCTACAGAAAGTTCTTAGAGTTGAAACATGCACATCACAAACAACTGCGTTGCAAATTCTTGAAGCCAGTCTTCCCCTATTCCAAAGTCGAATGGGAGCATTGCTTTTCCTAATCTCTGCTTTACTTTCTCGGGGACTGGTATGTTTGCCTGCTTCAAGCTCTGCTATCTACTTCACATTGCATTTACAGTCACTGAATTCACTGTCTTTTAAAACAAGAGATATTGGGCTGTTTCTTTCCCTCTATTTTCTTTTGCTGAAAATATGTTTTAGGTGTTCTTCCTACTAAGAATGAACTACGTGTGACTGAATATGCAGTTTCTTTTAGCGTAAATAGTAGAATTTCACTGGATGATTTGGATACTGTATTATTAGGTTGATTGTATTTTGTACTTCTAATTGCTCCTATAGGAACTTCCATGTGATAGAAAATAGTGTATGACTGTTTAAAGAACAAGCAACCCAAACAATTTAAAAACAATGATAGTATTTGAAATATTAATGTGAGTCTGACATTGCTTGGAAATTATCAGGAGCCCGATGACAGCCTAGCTAATCTATGTTTTGCTGTGGCTTGAATTGGCTTAAATATCTTTTGCAGGGTCCCTTGAAGTCATTTCCCCACCCTTGCCCCTGAACCCATGTCATGCTCCTTAGTTGTTCAGGACCTAGACAAGGGTCCTGAGCTCCTGGAGCTACCTGCACCCAAAGTGGTCTGATAGTGGTGGGTGCTTAATGATTTTGCTAAAGGTCTTTCTTTCACCTTTCAGCTTCTCTTCAACATAATCTAAACGATGTTTAGGTTTAATTCTTTGATTAGTTTGTCAAACTCTCTAAATTAAATTTTTTTACTGGAAGATACAGTATTGTAGTTTTATTTTGACCAGAAATGAGCTATTTTCAGGACAACTCTTCATGGTTTGCTAAGCTTGAACGAAAATTCAGTGTTAGGGTTTTTCTGACATAATTTTTTGAATGTCTACACTCTAGTCAATAAATTGTTTCTGAAAAGTCTGCCTACAAGCTTGTAATGATTCTGCTGAAATCATAGTGTGATTGAATGGAAAAGAGAATAGAAAGTAAATATCATACTAGTACAGTGAATGACTGTGATTTTGAGATGATAAAAGCACTGGCTTAGTCCTTCTATATATTCTTTAGAATCAATAAGGAGACTAGGTATTTTAAAGTAAGAAACAGAAAAGAAATACAGAGCATTTTCATATTTAGGAAACATTGTTGTGGAAACATCGTGTACATAGCATGTCATGATGAATGGTATTGCTTTGATAACATGTTGAAATTTTAGGTATTGGGTCAAAAAGTAAAAAGAGAGAATATACTCTATTTTACTAATAGGACTCTAAATAATTGCTATATTGTGATGATAAATCACTACCATTATTATCCTATTTATACTAATATTCTAGGTCAATTAAAAGTGATACAATGAATTGATACATGCTCAGTCCAATGACACTCCTAACGTAATAAGACTACTAAAACAATAGTAAGCATAATATCCAAACAGATTCATCAAAAGTTTGCTAGGATTTAGAATTTTCTAAGGATACAAAAATGCATGACACAACTTCACAACGAAACCCAGATTGATTCAACATCACACAAAACCTGTGTCCAATTACGGCTTCTGACCAGTGGTATCTTGGATGCCAAATTATTTTAGAAACTGGAAATGAAAAATAAACTGGATGACAATTTTTCTTAGGCTTGCGTGCTCAAGGATCATCATCTAGCCAGAACCCGGACTTGAATGTTCATAATTCAGCCTACTTTCCTTTAAATTTTGAGCTGATGTAGTAAGCCTTTCTTGTTAATATTATCTATGTCTTTAAACTTCTATTTCTATGGCTTTAGAAAATTTGGGTCTATCATTCTCGATGGTCATTAAACGTTGGGGAATAAAATGGTAAAACAGACGTGATAAATTTCAATTGGTAACTGAATTTGCACAAATGGTTATTATGCCTTACAAAATTCTTTAGGTTAATGTATGCAATATTTTGCCTTCCTATAGGACTTGGTTCAAAGTGACAGGGATGATCCCAGCCTGCCGCTGGTTACTGCACCTTTTGGGCATGCCTCCCAGGTATATATGTACACTACAAATAATTGACAAATGCTGCCATCCTTTTAACAAATGCATATTTTGAACAGTATTCTAGAACTAGAATATATAAGATTGCTTTTTCTATGGATCTTGTGGTGCAGGAAATTGTTAACCTACTGCTCTGTGGGGAGGCTGTCCCTAATGTGTTCGATGGAAGGATGGATTTAGGTGGAGGAATGTTTGTTAAAGGTATATCTCGAGATGTGGAAATTGGATTTCTCACTTTATTAGAATATCTGAATTTTTGCAAGGTGGGTCAGTTTCTGAAATCTCCAAAGTGGCCTATATGGGTTGTGGGGAGTGAAACCCATTACACAGTGTTGTTTGCTCTTGACCCTAGTGTTCAAAATGAGAATGAACTAGAAGGAAGGGAAACTCAGATTCGCAGAGCTTTTGATGCACAAGATCAGAGTGGAGGTGGTGGTTTCATTAGTGTGGAAGGTTTTCATCAAGTCCTCAGAGAAACAAATATCAAACTTCCCCTAGAGAAGCTGGAACATCTTTGCTCTGCAGGATTCATTGTATGGAGTGAATTCTGGCAAGTAATTTTGGATCTAGACAAAAGCTTGGGAGGTTTGAAGGATTCATCGGGATTGATGGGTAAAAAGGTTTTTGATCTATACCATTTTAATGGGATTGCCAAATCAGACCTGAATGGCAGTCAAGTAAATTCTGGGGGTGAAGCTCCACTGCAAAGACCTCGGCTCACAAAATTGAGAGTCTCAGTTCCCCCAAGATGGACGCCTGAGGAATTTATGGCTGATGTGAAAGTTTCATCTGCTTCTAGTGCAAGTGAATCTGCTGGGAAGGACAATGAAGTATCTAAACCAGAGCCTTCTCAGCATGCACCTTTGGTGGACTGCATAAGAACACGCTGGGCCCGTGCTATCTGTAGCTGGTCAGGGGAGCCTCCTAGTATAGTTTGAGACATTATTTGGAGTCATTTGTGGTGTTTTACAGGGAAAGCATAATCGGTTCAGCAAAGAGTAGATAAAGTTTTTATGTTTTATTTTGATGTGGGGTACCTAGAGACACATGAATGGGGGGTTCAGATCTCCAGATTTTCTCCAATATGTGCATAGCCGTTATATAATGTGGATCGATGTTTATTCAACATTCTCTTCGATTTTGTCATGCCATTCGAAAGCTACAAAAAAAGGGGTGTGGTATTCATTGTCAAGCCTCCGGGTAACATCCATTTGAATGTATTGCCACCAACTAGGAAAAGTTATATACAGTTCTTGGGGGGAAGGGGGGGTGTAGTAATAAACGTGAAATCTGTTCTTGTTTCTGAAATTGTTGTAATAGGAAAGTATCATGCTTGGCTTTGGAATATGGAAAAATGATTAGTCATAATAATATTATCGCATCCTCTGTAGTGGGAACATCTTGTGATGATCGACATCTTTATTCCATGTGTGCTAGTCACAATTTTCTGCACGAGTTTCTGGACATTTTTTCCCAGGCGTTAGGATTTGAAGTGTCCCAAACTCCTAATTCAAGTATCTGTTTCCTGAGAAGCATTCTTTTTTTATTAAATCCTGAGAAGCATTCTAATTAGTAGTTATCACGATAGTCACACATGGTGCAATTATGCTTTGCGGCCAGCATGCCTCCTATGAAAAGCACTGATGTTTTAATTTGTTTTACAAATCTGTATCCGATACGTGTTCAATGTTGATATTATTGAATACTTTTTCAATACGCTATTGTGAAATATCCAAGTGGGTGTTTGGTGTGGGGTTTAATACGCCCATTGATTAAAAATCCAAGTCAAAATCTATTGAATATGCAGAGTAGCTAATACTTGTAGCATCACATGTGACGTGCATCAAATGATACTCGATGAGAAACCAAACACTTTGTAAGTCTTTAAAAGATTATGAAAATTTAGTATTTTGAGATAGAAATGTGCACAATATAAAAACATAGTTAATCAAAAATGGAAATTTTTTTCTTCACAGATGATTTCAGGAAAAGAATGACATCGATATTATTCTGATATGCAGACAATAAGACGTGAATTGTAAAGATAATAACTTATAAATTTTAATTTGTTTTTAAAAATATCTAAGAAATGTATTCTTAATTTGGATTTAAAATTTTTTAATTGTAAATATTATATTTTATAAATTTATATACATCTAGATATGTATTTTACACGTAATGTTATGTGTTTTTAGAATGATTATATTGCTATATCATATTTATGTTGTGTTTGTGTATGTGCATCATAACATGCCTCTAGTATTATAGGGTACAGGAATGGTCAACTAAATAACCAAAAAAGCGTCAAGGGGTAAAATTCTGCAATTTTTTTTTCCCCTTATACAAGGGAGTGGATCGTTTTTGTTGGAAATATTTTTTCATTGAAATTTCTTTTTGGAAATGAGTTCCATAACCACTAACCATATCGTTAGAGACTTGCATCCATATACATTCCCAAATTAACGAAGCTGTTTGTTGAATGCTATCTCGATGGTTGTTAAAAGGAAATATTAAATATAATTTTAGATTTTATAAATATAAAAAGTTCCATTTTAATCTTTTATTTTTACTAACTTCTCACCTTGCTTGCCAAATTTAATTTCTTTCATCACCAACCTTTTTTCTTTCTTAAAGGCAATCATCAACACCACTATAAAGTAAATTTTCATTTCAATAAAGCAATTTCAAATATCCTAAAATCAACTAGTCAACATCCCAATCTCCTAAATTTTCGTTTTCAACGCACACCACCAAACAAATGTTAAATTCCTTTCTTCTTCCTAAACTCTTTCGCCTAGGGATGTACAAGATTCAGTTTTCTAAAAAAGGCAAACTGAACCGAATTGAACTGTTTAAAACAATTAATCCAAACCTTGGAACTATTTTAAAGTACCTGTTTTCAGCCGAACTATTTTTGAAAAACTGGTTTTCTAAATTGAACTGGTGGTATATAACCAGTTTTCAAAATAGTTCATTTCTAACTAGCTTTCAAAATCGAGTTGGTTTTTAACGAGTTTTTAAAAAACTGAACTTGTTTCACTCTAAACAGTTATGACTCAATATAACTACGACAGTGTTATCATTAGTCCCCATCCTACAAAGTTGAAAATTGATTGATCAAAATCATTCTAAACACCCATTTCATTGGCATCAAGAATAACTCTAATCGATGGAATTCAAGGAATGTAAGATGAGTTTCAAAGATTCATTACTCTAACAAAATACCATGAGGAAAAAAAAAAAAAGAGTAGTTTTTTGCCAATTTTAGAAGTAAATAACATTTTTCCAAAATGACGTGACATTATAATATACAGTTATTGCCAAATTTGATAACATGATGGCACGTGTCTGTGATTTAAGGATCCTAGGAGCAGTAAAAAAAAGTAAACATAACTGAGGAAAGAGTCTGGTTCCATTTGTAGGTGGTGGAATTGAATGAATGAAGAAGGATGAGAAGAGGAATCCATAATAATCTGGAAGCACAATGGGTGAGTCTCCGAAGATTGTCTGTGTGGTCAATGAAGAAGGATGTAGAGTTAGAATCAGCATTATCTCGCAATCGGCGTTGGATAGTGAACAACCAAATAAAGAACATCATCCTCCGTTACCCAAACAAAGAGATACCCATCCAAACCCTCCAGAAGAAGTTCAAAACCCTCGACCTTCAAGGTAAAGCCCATAACTGGCTCTCCAAGTACCCTTGCTGCTTCGAGATCCACGATAACCGTTGCCGCCTCACCAAACGCATGATGAACCTCGTCGCACAGGAACAATCCCTCCTTGAGGCCCAGGAACCCCTCTTCGCTCGCCGCTTAGCCAAACTCCTCATGCTAACCTTCAATAAGAGACTCACCCTCCTCAAAATCAACGAATTCAAACGTAGTTTCGGCTTCCCCGACGATTACATCATCAGGATTCTCCCAAAGTACCCTAATTTGTTCCGAATCGTCAACGAGACTGGCAGGAGGAGCTCCATGGCCGTTGAATTGCTGCATTGGGACCCTCAGCTCGCTGTCTCCGCCGTTGAAGCTTCATCCATGAAGCTCGGTGCACCGCCGCGGTTTTCCTGCTCTTTGCCCTCCTCTTGGGTGAAGTCGTGGGAGAGATTTCGCCAATTTGAATCAATTCCGTACTTTTCTCCCTATTCGGATCCGAGTGGGTTGGTGGAGGGGTCCAAGGAGATGGAGAAGAGGAATGTTGGTTTGGTGCATGAGTTGCTGTCTTTGACTCTTTGGAAAAAGGCTTCCATTGTCAAGTTGGGCCATTTTAGGAGGGAGTTTGTTTTGCCTGATAGGTTGAATGTCTTGTTGCTCAAGCATCCTGGGATTTTCTATGTTTCTAATAAGTATCAGATTTACACTGTGCTTCTCAGAGAGGCCTATGTTGGGTCTCAGCTTGTGGATAAGGATCCTCTCGTGGTTGTCAAGGACAAGTTTGGGGAGTTGATGCAAGAGGGGCTTCATGAGTATAATCAGCGCCGCCGCCAACTTAATGTGGAAAAGAGGAGGAAGAAAGGGCTTCCTTTGGTTAGTGTAGATGATGGGGCAAAGGGTAGAAGGAGAAGGCGTGAAGCTGATGATGATGATGATGATGATGATTGTGGTGGAGATGGTAAGGTCCGAAGGTTGTTTGACCCTGAAGAAAGAAAACGGTTTTATAAAGTTCTTTTTGATGATGATGCTTCTTGAAATTCCACCTAGTGTGTAGATATGTTTGGTTTGTATAGTTTAGATGTCAGCTCTGCCCTCCCTCTTTTCAAAAAAGAGGACTGCATACTATATTTACTTGTTTGTTATTTGTTGGAGGTTTAGAGATGATAGGGGCAGATTAGTGTGTGCTATCCAGGGTGAAGAGTTTTTCTGTGTTGTCATATTTCTTATATTTTAGCTGGGGGTGTATTCATCGGATGGTTGTCACTTGATTTGGCTCTTTATCTAATCTAACTCCTATGAAGGACAGGACAACAAGGACTTGGGTATGAGCGATTTTCCCATTGATGAACTCAATGTAAAGATCAAGTTTTGACCTGAATTTTTTCTTGTATTAGTTTCTCATTGTAAGAATTGAGAACTGCAACTGACTATTTGTCAGTGTTTCTTTCCTTCGTATTAAGTTCATATATTCCCGGTCCTCCCATGTCTTGCATCAGTTTTTGTGACCTAGGTGAAACTTGTTTGATATAAAATAGTGTTTAATATCTAACTTAAAAAAAAAACATGGGGACAATGAGAAGATTGTTATCTGTCTGAACGGGAAGGTTCCTATTTCCATTTTTTATGTGTACCTAATAAGTTAGGATGCTCTGTGCTTATCATTCGCCACTTTCTTATTGTTTACATTTCTAGCTTTTTTGCTTGAAGTTTCATGTTTTTACCAATTTGAAAGGACGTCGGTCTGTTTACTAATCTCCGAATAGTTATATGATTGTTTGGTTTTTTAGCTTGAGAAATGAATTAGCATCGAGCTAGATCTAGAATATGTGTCTCCATCTTCTAATCTCTTCCATGATTTTTAGCTGATTTTATAAGGCTGTAAATGATGTGAACCGAGCTTACGTTCCAAATATGTAAAACTTTACACTTATATTTTGGGTGGGGGTGGGGGGGAGGAGTATTTATTTGACCTTGGTTAGTCTGTCATTTCGAACAATGATTAGTCAAATATCATAAGTTCAAACAATAATTGTGAATCGGCATTGGTTGTTAACTTGCTATTGACAATTTACAAGTTGATCATGTTATTGCATACAAGGTTTTGCTTTCTTCTGGGACCTGGTTCAAACTGACATGGACTACCATCTCAATGTCATGCCTCTCAATATTCTTACAGTTAATTGAAAAATGCAGTTTTCCTTGTAATTGTTTACATGTTTTGAGATTATCCTCCTTTCCCCCTCCTGAAGATTGTGGTGCAGGAAATTGTACAATTCTCTTGGGAATGCTGTCCCTAATGTGTTTGATGGGAGGATGAATATAGGTGGAAGAATTTTTCTGAAAGGCACATCGAGATACGTGGAAGATAGATTTCTTGTTCTGTTAAAATCCCTGAATTTCTCCTAGGTTGGTCAATATATGAAATTGGGTTGTGAGCGGATCCATTGTGCAGTACTGTATGATTATTCAATATGAGAATGAACTGGAAGAAAAGGAAATCACAGATCGGAAATATTTTGATTAACAAGATCAGAGCACAAGTTTGAAAATGTTCCATCAAGTCTTTAGAGAAGTAAATATCTAACTTCTCCCCATCAAATTTAATTCTGCAATTTTCTTTTTATATTTCATTATGCATCCAACATAAATGCTTGATAAACGAGCAGGACCAGCTCATGCCACACATTCTAAATTGAACTCTCTCTTTCTTTGAGGCATGAGATTGAATTCTCACTTGCTCAAATTCAAATGGTGCATGTTGTTCAGCAGTCTAGAAAGATTGAACGTCAAGATCTGATTAAAAAATAAATATAAATTTAGGAATTTATTTGAAAAATAGTTTAAATATCTGATTAAAAATAATAAATAATTCAAGGGCCTGAATGTTAATTTTAAAATAATATGAAAATCATACAAACACAGGGAGTGTATTAAGTTTGTTCATACAAAACCTGTTAGAGAAAAGAAAGTGTAGGAAGTAAGGAGATTTTTCTTAAGTTTGACAGTATTGATTAATTATGTACAAAGATTGAGTTTAAAACTTGTACATACGAGAGTATTGGTTTACAAATATTGACAATTTTTAATTAGGATTTCGAAATATAATATTTTTAATTGGATCTTGAATTTTTTTAATTAAATTTTTGAATTTAGTCTTTATTATGCAGATTAATTTATCAAATAATTAAGGAATCTGTTAATTAATTTAATAAAAAAATAAATTTAAATATATTTTTAATCTTTATAATATATATTTTTTTTTGTCTTTAAATATTTTTTTAAATGATCTTTGTAAAATTTTCTTTTTTATTTTAATTATTGTTATTTTGTTTTAATTCTAATAGTATATTATTTTTGTTATTATCTTTGTAATATGTGAATAATTTGCTTTAGTCACTACCATTTTACAAATGGACTAACTTATGATGAATAAAATATTATAGGAGTTAAAAAATAGATATATTGCAATAATAAAAATAAAATAAAATAAAAAAACTGCTAGGATCATTTTCTAAAAAATAATTTTACAAGGACACAAAAACAATATATCATAAAATTTAAAAATATATTTAAATCAAAAAACAATATATCATAAGGAGTAAAAACATATTTAAATAAAAAACAATTTAGATGGTGAATAATGAATCTTATTCATAAAAATTACCTAAAAATAAATGTTTTCTCTCATAAACAGTTTTAAAAAAATGCAACAAAATATATAATCTGATTTATACCTACTAGATATTTAGTCAGCAACAAACAGATAAAATAGGCTCCCTAGTTGTTTCTTATATCAAAACAACTGTTTAGAGGGAGAATAAGTGTTGTGCGTATAAACTAATAAAAGCATTTTTTTTTCATTAAACATATAGTCTAGAAATTAGATTATTTATAATATGTTCTATAACAAGACCACATTTTGTAAATAAAAAAACAAAACGAAGGCAAATTAATACGATAAATTACAATTGCTTTAGTATTGTAGTTAAAAACAACTTTGAAGCACCTTGCACATGATGGGTCGTGGAGGGTACACCTACAATAAACATATGAAAATCAGTCATCAGCCAATAATTACAAACCTCTTTAGACATACTACTATATCAGGGGAAAACTCTCTATCTTTTTTAAATAAAATAAAAATAAAAAAGTTTGAAAAGTTAAATAAAAAATAAGAATAATAGAAAAAAGAAACTGATAATATAAGAATAGTGGGATAATTATTGTAGTTTAAAAAAAATATTGAAAATTTAAGAAATAGTATAAAGATAAAATTATCTAATAAGATATTACATCAAAACTAAATATTTTCATTATTAATATGGATTAGTAAAACAAACAAATAAAATAATTCAGAGGCATTACAATATGACAAAATAAATATCTTCAATATGTTAATAGCAAAATAACAGAGTTACTCCCTATAAATTAAGACATTTAGACTCACGAGAAAAATATAAACATCAGCCTAAAACTCTTATAATCAACATGATTAAAAGGATTTTTGGAAGTACAATAAAAAGAAACAATGTGTCCAAGAAAAACAATAAGTAGAAGGGAAAAAAACACAAATTTAAAGAAGCAAGTGATGATTGATTGTGTAGTTGAAGAAATAGGAGTGACAGTGACAAGCTTACAAAAAAATACATAAGTGTGGGCTGATTTATTATATCAAAAACAAGTTGGACTCATTGATTAGTCTTACTTAAAATTGGACTGGCTCGTTAGTTTTAAAAAAAAAATTTGAAGATTTATTTTTATTTCATGTGTGGTGGTAAGAGAAGGTTGGATGAGTGACAAAATAAAATAAGAAAAAAAGCTTTTGTCATAAAAAATCAAAATACATAAAAAAATATTTAACTAAAGTAGTCTCTTCTCCTTAATCTCAATTATTAAATACTTAACAAATTTATTAAACGGTAAAAATAAATATTTCATAAGTGCACCACTTAATTTGATACTTCACCCTAAATTGATTAAAAATAAAATTAAATAAGATAAAAATTCATCATATTCTTATTTTATTTTTACTCTATCTTATCTTAATTACCAATATTTCATGTGCAACACCCATGTCTTTTAAATCTACCCAACCCAGTCCCAATTTACTGGCAGTTAGCATACAGCAATAAAATGTTAGATTAATGTAACAAAAAAATAAAAATAAAAATAAAAAAATAAAAAGAAATTACAAGTTACAACGCACGCAGAAACAGAGCCCTAGAGCAAGAAGAAATGTGTTTGATTGTTCCTTTTACTCTTGCCTCTTTTATCATTGCGTATACATACGTACAGAAATACGTATAATACTATTTAATATTTACACATTCACTCACTCACTCACTCACATTCCTTCAGGGCTCAAATCTTTGTTTCATTTCTTCACCGCCGCTCTATCGTATCCGAGAGCCATCTCTTTTCTTGCCACTCTCTACCGCAATCGCAACGCGCGTTTTCCTTTTCCTTTCATCGTTGATTCTCTGCGTCCCCACCAGATTCACTTACGGTGCGCCAAACACGAATCTCGCTCTTTTTTTATTTTTTCCTCTGGCGTAGAATTTGTGCGAATCGATCTTTTTCTTCGATTTTCCTTTCGATTTCGCAGTTCCGTGATTCGAACGCGGCGTCGTTTGGGCTCAAACTCGCAGGAGAACAGAAAACCCTAATCTGAGATGGGGAGGAAGAAGCCGACGGTGAGGGACGACGAGAACGCGTCTCAGCAGGGCGGCGGCGGGAAATCGAAGAAGAAGGCGGTGATCATCGACGATGACGAGTACTCCATCGGAACGGGGCTCTCCGAGGAGCCAGCGCTGGCTCCGGATGAGAAACCCGCCGCGGCGGGAAAGAAGAAAGGCAAGAAAGGTAATGCTAAAGGTAAGAGTAATGATGATGATGTTGATGAGGATGAGGATGTGCCTGAAGTTGTTTTTGTTGGGAAGAAGAAGGGTAAAAATAAGAAAGGTGGTGGGAGCAGTGCGTTCACTGCGTCTAGTTTTGGTTTGCTTGGTGATGAGGGAGATGACGATGAAGATAAATCTGGGTTAACCGGTGAGGGTGATGGTGATGAAGAGGAAGAGTCTGTGGTTAGTTTTTCGGGGAAGAAGAAGGCATCGAAGAAAGGAAGTGGTAGTTTGTTTAGTGCATCTGCTTTTGATGCAATTGATGACGGTGAGGGTGGTGAGGAGGAGGATGAGCCGGTGATTAGTTTTTCTGGCAAGAAAAAGTCCTCTAAGGGTTTGAAAAAAGGTGGCAATTTGTTCTCTGCCTCGGCTTTTGATGCTATTGATGATGACGGGGATGATGAGGTGGTGGATGATAAGAATGATGATGATGAGCCTGTTATTGCTTTCACTGGGAAGAAGAAGTCTTCAAAAGGGGGTAAGAAGGGTAGTTCTGTGTTTTCTGCTGCCGTTCTTGGTGAGATTGATGATGGGGAGGAGAATAAGGATGACGGTGGTGGTGGTGGTGGTGACGACGATGACATTGGACCGATCACTTTCTCTGGTAAGAAAAAGAAGTCTTCCAAAAAGGCTGCTAATTCCGTGAGCCAAGGTGTTTCTGTCGAGGATGATGTTTCTGTGCCTGACTCTGGTAAGGACGGTGATGATAAGGATGAGGATGATGTTTCTTTAATTACGTTTTCAGGTAAAAAGAAGTCTTCTAAAAAGAAGGGCAGCAGTACTGCTGCCAAAGGGAGTGATGAAAATGTGGATGTAGTTGAGCCTGAGGCATCCAGTGTTGGTAATACTGATGCTGGCAACAGCAATGTAAATAAGAGCGAAGAGGTGGCTGGAACATCCAAAAATAAAAAGAAGAATAAGAAGAAGAGTGGAAGAACTGCTCAAGAGGAGGAAGATTTGGACAAACTTCTTGCAGAGCTTGGTGAGGCCCCTCCAGTACCAAAATCCACAGCTCCGCCACAGGATGATAAAGTTCAGCCCTCTCCTGAAGTAGGACCTGTTGCTGATGCTTCAGGGGAAAAGGAGGGTGAAGATGAGACGGTAGAGTCAGCTGCTGCAAAGAAGAAGAAGAAGAAAAAGGAAAAGGAAAAGGAGAAGAAGGCAGCGGCGGCAGCGGCAGCTGCAGGAACTGCACCAGAAAATGAAACAGCAGAAGTTAAAGCTGAGATAATTGAACCAAAGAAGAATGAGTCAAAGGCTAAAGCAGCTGATAAGAAAGTGCCAAAGCATGTTAGGGAGATGCAAGAGGCTCTGGCTCGAAGAAAAGAGGCTGAAGAAAGGAAGAAAAAAGAAGAGGAGGAGAGGTTAAGGAAGGAGGAAGAGGAGCGACGTAGGCAGGAGGAGCTTGAAAGACAAGCAGAAGAGGCTAGACGTAGAAAGAAGGAAAGGGAAAAGGAGAAACTCCAGAAAAAAAAGCAAGAAGGTAAACTGTTAACTGGTAAGCAGAAGGAAGAAGCCCGCCGTCTGGAGGCAATGAGGAGGCAGATTCTCAATAACACAGGGGGTATGGCTCTCCCTGCTGGGGACTCTGGTGCTCCAGCCAAAAAACCCATATACCAGACAAAGAAGGTAAAAAATAACCGGAATCAGAATGGTGCTGCTGCTCAGACAGCTGAAAGTATTGAAGCAAAGGAGACTGTCTCTGAAGTAGCTTCAGAGGAACCAGAAAAGATTGAAGAAGGGGAGTCAATCCCGGTGGATGACAAAGTTGAACTTCCTGTAGCTGTTGAAGAGGATGGAGCGGAAGATGATGAAGAGGATGAATGGGATGCAAAAAGCTGGGATGATGTTAATCTGAATGCCAAAGGTGCATTTGCTGATGAAGAGGCTGACTCAGAGCCTAAACTTATTGTCAAAAAAGAGATTAAAAATGCTGTACCTACTCAGAATGCTGGTGAGATTTGCACATATTGATATTTTTGCTTGTTCTTATTCTGCTTGAAACCTCTTAGATGATTGGCAATGACAAGCTTGGTGCCTTAGATTTCTGGTCCCTATTGTGGTACCCTTATAATAGCTTGTAAGCATAAAAGAATACATCTAAGAACTTGTTTTGGTATATAAAACTAGAAATTGATCTTGCTTTGAATTTTGGACTAAGCACTTAGTTTTGGATTTTTTGTCCTGCTAGAAAGTGACTTCTTATTTATATTAATAATGTCACCTGCTTCCATAAAGTAGTAAATTGTTGAGAGATTCTACTGACTACAGGAATTGATGTCAAACATGACATTGGCAGTGTGATATATTCTTTTCTGGTCCAAATATGATATCATGCGCATTTTATCTCCACCCTAGCTTTGGATTAAAACCAATGGTGTCTGATTGACCCAAGTAAATCTCCCTGTAGCATGTGTTTGGTTGTTACTGTTGTGTGTCTCCAAGTGCCTGATGGGTTGAGTGGATGTATTTTGGCTTATACTTTTGTTTCCCTAGTAAATTTAATCTTTTGTTTCTTTAATAACAACTACTTGCTAAGATAAAAATTGTTTTTGTTTTCCTCCTATGCAACAGGTGCTACTAATAAAACTGTTTCTAAGCCTGTGGCCGAAGAAATTGAAAATGGAAAGCAGGCTAATTCTGTGGTTGTGGACAAAAATAAAAAGCATGATCCTGACTTGAATAGGGAACCAATAAAGTCTGCCGTGCCTTCTAAGCCTAGTGATGATAACCTCCGCTCCCCAATTTGCTGTATCATGGGGCATGTGGATACTGGCAAAACCAAACTGCTGGATTGTATTCGAGGTACTAATGTTCAGGAGGGTGAGGCTGGTGGCATCACACAGCAGATTGGTGCAACATACTTTCCTGCTGAGAACATACGCGAAAGAACAAAGGAACTGAAAGCTGATGCAAAGCTGAAAGTTCCCGGTCTACTGGTTATTGATACCCCAGGGCACGAGTCATTTACTAACTTGAGGTCTCGTGGTTCAGGTCTATGTGACATTGCAATTTTGGTTGTTGACATTATGCATGGGTTAGAGCAACAAACAATAGAATCACTCAATCTATTAAAAATGAGGAATACAGAATTCATTGTTGCCTTAAATAAGGTGAGTACTTATGTCTTACACTTTCTTGAGTGTTTATTTTAATAGGTGATGCTCGTGTCTGTCACACTGTTCTTGAAACAATGCAGGTTGACAGGCTTTATGGGTGGAAAACATGTCGCAATGCTCCAATTGTTAAAGCAATGAAGCAGCAAACTAAGGATGTTCAAAATGAGTTTAATATGAGGCTCACTCAGGTAGCAAAAGAATTTTTTTCTTTGTCAGTTGTTCCAGACAATTGTTACTGTCTGCAATCTTAATTTTCATCTGTTTCATTGCTAGATTATTACTCAATTCAAAGAACAAGGGCTGAATACTGAGTTGTATTATAAAAACAAAGAAATGGGAGAAACATTCAGCATTGTGCCTACAAGTGCAATAAGGTAATTGTTGTAGCCTTGTAGCCATAATACTCTGCCACCTCACCCTTCTGTGTGAACCAAAATAATTTTGGATTGGTAATTGACACAGTGGCTGGTTTTAGAGACATAGTTGGGCTTTTGCCATTGGATCAATTTCTCTGATCTGATGAATGTTGATGTCTCCTTTGTCATTAAGAATAAGATAAATGGATGGGTTATGCTTTAGAGACTGATGTACTACTCTTGTTCCGGCACACATCTAACATTCCAAAATCCAAATGGGATTATCTTAAGGAGACACAAATGTCTGAAATTATTTTTATGGGAAAAATTTAGTGTATGGGATTATGGGTACGAGAATATATGCTTAATAAAATATTGAATAGTGATTTGGTGCCTGATGTAATATACACTATTACTACATGTGTCATCATTTTAGTAGAGCTTAATTTCTAAATCAAACATTTTGTTGGTTTTGAGTGATTTCGGTCCATTTGCTTTTAACATTTTTAACACTATTAGGAGGCATCTTCTACTGCTTCTAATATTCAGTGTGTTCCAGAACATCTTAACTTCTTTGGAATGTTTCAAAATGGGTTCAATCTGTCTGAGCTATACCTGAAATTATTGAAAAAATGGTGGCTTGGTGGGAGAAGACTGGGTGGGTTTATGTAAAGTTGGGACATGTTTCCATTTATCTTGGGATGCTACATCTAGAAAATTGCCCAAACTTTGTATTGAGGCAGAATCTATCTTTTTTATTAGTTTTGCAATGTTGCCTAAAACTTACACAAGCTGCCAAATGCTTCTCATTTGGGTGGTGCTGTATTGTCTGAGTTTTTACTTTTTGATATTTCAGTGGTGAAGGGATTCCTGATTTGTTATTACTATTGGTTCAATGGACCCAAAAAACAATGGCCGAGAAACTTACATACAGTGAAGAAGTGCAGGTTAGGTTTATTGTCATGTAATGTAAAAGCTGGTTGAATGCTTTATGATGGTTTAACTGTAGGGACCTAATTGTTTGTTGATTGTGGCCACCAGTGTACTGTTTTAGAGGTGAAGGTAGTTGAAGGCCATGGAACTACTATTGATGTTGTTTTAGTTAATGGTGTTCTTCATGAAGGAGAACAAATAGTTGTCTGCGGAATGCAGGTAAGCATCTTAAACTATCACTGGATCATCTATTAGTACCTGATCACTAGTTCTGCCTAATGAAATTTTTATTATAGGGCCCAATTGTTACCACAATTCGAGCTTTATTGACACCTCATCCAATGAAGGAACTTCGTGTCAAGGTACAACCACATAATTTTTTGTTTGTTTATTATGTTATGACATTTACTACTTAATAGTTGATAGGAAAATTAGGACTTTGCTACACAACTCTACTCTGAATGTGAACAAGTGATTATTTGGTCTGAATTTATTTATTTCATAGTTCATACACAAGTATGGTTTTGGAAGGAAAAAAGATGTTGTAATTTTAATAAGTTCCGATGATCAATAATCAGAGGGTGCATTCACTTTCTATATGTATTTTTTTCTCATTCATATGCCAAAGAATGGAGTTTGATTGGCAATTCTTAATGTAAATAATATACTGGTTCAGATTAAACCCCTGCCTGTTAGAGGGTTCTAACACTGGAACTAATGCATTGCTAAGGATACTAACTATTAGGATACTCTGCCTGAAGAACATAGCTGGCACTAACTCCTTGTTGCTAAGGTTGTGGCCAAGGTTGTCAACCTTGGGAGTTTAGATAAATTCAACTTGTAAGCTTGACTTTGTAAGAGTTTACATTCTTAAAAAGTATTATTTAAAAGAAATGACCTTTTATTCTAGTTTCTCAAACATAATTTTATAATGTATCCATAATTATTATTATTTAACATTTCAAATTAGTATCACAGCATTCAAAAGTAATATAAAAAATTGTATTTTACTTGGTTAGCATTGCATTATTTTGTAGTTTAACAAAATCAATATAATTGTGCATTTTGAGGCCCAAACCATGCGTAAATCTAGTCTCATAGGCTAAGTTTGACAATAAGAGAGTTTACTTGTGGTTTAGCTTGCTATTGTGCCCTAGGATCTATAACTCTGACAACTGTGCTTGTAGCTGTAGCCTATGCGGTGAGTGTATGCAGGCATGCCTAGTGAATGTCATTTTTCAAAATGTGTGAAAGCTATGGAATCAACTTTGTTGATTATGAATGAAAGAATTACTCATCCTCACGTTACTAAATGCATGTATTTGTTACTGATTTGTCTTTGTCAAGATAATTTCGAGATTTCTGTAAGCTAGAGCTAAGAAATCTTCCAGCTAGTTCATTCTTTATGTTGTTCTGTTTATGTGAATCAGTAGTTGGAAGAGGTCTCTCAATCATAGAAATTTATGGTGTTATGTTACCAAGGCCATGTTTGGATTGATGGAAAGAGATGAAATGGAGTGGGATGGAATGGACTAATACTAGGTTCTATTGTTTTCAATGTTTAAAAGAATACGGAATTGAATGGAACCTGATGGAATGCATTCCATTTCATTCCATATGAGGGGCCCCTCTTTGTCTTACCCTTCAATTTTGAAGGATATGATATGGAACCAGCCTTATTTTATTCTTTTCCATTTCATCATAAATTATTTGGACAAGGAAATGGTGACTTCATTCAATTCTATTCTACTTCATTCCATTTTATTCCATGTAATTCCACTTACCATTTGATATACAAAAATAGCCCTCTTGGTTGTGGGGTGGGTCTTGGATGATTAATTTAGACAAGAAAACTATTTGAATAAGTGAATATATCTTCCATGCATATATCAACGTCAATAATTTGTTTATTTTGTAATATGTTCTATAATGACAAATTCCATCTAGGCAGATGCATTATTTAGTATGTCTTGCACGTCAAAACCCAGTACTAATGGTCTAATTTCAGGGAACATATCTTCATCACAAAGAAATCAAAGCTGCAATGGGTATAAAAATCACTGCCCAGGTACTTGACATTGATTGGTTCTTTTTATGCCATTTTTTATCCAATTATCTTTCTTTTGCTTATGAATGTCTAACCTTTGGTTTTATTTTATGTTTTTTTCAGGGCCTTGAACATGCCATTGCTGGTACTGGTTTATATGTGGTGAAGTCTGATGATGATTTGGAGGATGTTAAAGAGTCAGCCATGGAAGATATGCGGTCAGTCATGAGCAGGATTGACAGGACCGGTGAGGGTGTTTGTGTACAGGCTTCTACCCTTGGCTCTTTGGAAGCATTGCTGGAGTTTTTGAAAACTCCAGAAGTGAGTATCCCAGTTAGTGGTATAAGCATAGGCCCTGTACATAAAAAGGATGTAATGAAGGCCAGTGTCATGCTTGAAAAAAAGCGAGAGTATGCAGCTATATTGGCATTTGATGTCAAAGTGACTCCCGAGGCTAGGGAACTGGCAGATGAATTGGGCGTGAAGATATTTATTGCTGATATCATTTATCATCTGTTTGACCAATTTAAAGCTTATATTGACAACATTAAGGAGGAGAAAAAGAGAGAAGCTGCTGATGAGGCAGTTTTCCCATGTGTTATGAAAATCTTACCAAATTGTATTTTCAACAAGAAGGACCCAATTGTTTTGGGAGTTGATATCCTTGAAGGCATTTTAAAGGTATTATTTTTTATCAAGGGGTTTTTATTTTTTAATATGACTGCAATGTCTCTGGCGAATAACAGGTTTCTTGACACAAGGTGCTTTTAGCTTGGAGTAAATCCAACGATTTTATTTTTGTTTTGGATCTATTTTTGACATAGGAATTGGCCATTATATTTGTTTGTCCCTTGGTTAAGTTTTGGCTGTGTTTGTTTGACTTGTTGGAAAATGGAGAGGTGATAATTTGGAATGAAAATTATTTCACAGTTGCTTGTTGGTACAATAAAAGTATTTGAAGAGTGAAGTTGGAGTGTTACTTATTTAAACTCCACCCCACAAATTTTGGCCACTTTTTAATATGGAAGTTAGCTGAAAGTGACTTTTGACTCTTTACCAAGCAACAGTTAGTGAAATTAAAACTTTTGTATACTCCTTGTTTTTCATTTTCATCTTCATTTTCCACCTACTCAAATACTAATGGCCTTAGTTTGTTGATCACACATGGATGGCTTTAAGCACTTGAAACTTGATCTTAATTTTGTCCCCATAACAATTGATTTTTATATGGAGTTTAAGTTTGGAGGAGATCTCCATTATTAGAATTTTATGTCTTTAGCTGTGACACATTAAACTAGTGTTGTCATACAGACTAGTATGAACTAAATGTAGTACTGGATTTTTGTGCCCTGTTGTCATCCAGCTACATAGTTTGTTTTTTTTATCATATCCATTCTGTATGAAAATGCTGGTGAGCTAGAATTTTTTTTGTCCAAATGGTTACTAGTTCCCACTACTGTGTTCCATCCCATAAGTCAGTAATCACACTCAATTTATGTAATTTCAGTTTTTTTTTTTTTACTCTAACATTGTGCTTGCTTGTTTGGTTTTGCACCCACGTTTTATCATTATTGTTAGTATGTTCATTTTGCACCCACGTTTTATCATTATTGTTAGTATGTTCATTTTGCACCCACTATGTATGCTTTTTTCAAGATGCTTTTTCAATTTGGTCTCTGAAACCTATTCTCTGACCATTTAAGATCCTCTTTAGCTTTTGGGTTTATGATGTTAACAATGGTCATGTTGTGAAGTCTGTTGTGCACACAATGCACAAAAATTAATTGTCTTGATTTCTTTAAATTTGCATCTAATATTTGTCTATTTGACAGATTGGGACACCAATTTGCATTCCTTCTAGAGAGTTCATTGATATTGGTCGCATAGCCTCCATTGAGAATAACCATAAACCTGTTGATTATGCAAAGAAGGGGCAGAAAGTAGCCATTAAGGTATGTTCTTGGACTGAAATTAGATCCTTTATGATGAACCTCTCTAAATTCAAACTTGTTCCCAATGAAAATGGAATTTGAAATATAGATTAAAAACCTTATGTTTACTTATCAAGAAGCAAAAAGCTAAGTTGCACAATGTTGAAAAGGGTAAAAGATCATTAATGCCTTTTTTAAATTATTTCAAGTAATATTTTATAATCCATTTATATGATTTACTAATGATCAATAATTAGACAATTGAGAAAATGGTGAGAGAAAAGTGAAGAGGTGGATGATAGGGAGAGAAATGGAATGATTTTCTAGTTGCTCTGTATTCTTGGTGGCAATCTTACTGTTATGCTTCAATTTGTTTTACAGATTGTTGGCAGCAATTCTGAAGAGCAACAAAAAATGTACGGGAGGCATTTTGAGATTGATGATGAACTTGTAAGCCATATTTCACGGAGATCTATTGATATACTCAAAACTAATTATCGGGTAAGTTTATAATAGTAAGCATCATGAGCAACGTGTATTTAACTCTATGGGTTTAGTTGAAAATGTCTCTTAATTTATATCCGTTGATTGATATAGGATGAATTATCTATGGAGGAATGGAGGTTGGTTGTTAAATTGAAGAATCTTTTCAAGATACAATGAGGAGACTAGATGTGTGGGCATTCATTTCAGAAAAACAAGGTTTTAGTGAAATGATTGGTTTTATGCAACACTGAAGGATTTGTTGAGGATGCGGTTGGATCCACCATAGACCAGTAAAGGTGATGCAATGATTCAGATTGTCATGGAGAGGCGAAAGTAAAAACACAGACGAAAGTCCAATGCTTTGTCAGGTGGGAAGCTCCGGTCAAAATGGTGCGTAAAGGGGAACTGTCCAGTTTTGTGAATTACTACCATATATATACATATCTGTGGGATACATGGGTGCAAATAAAAGGCTCTAAATGCAAAATGCAATTCAGTGAGGAAAAGCAAAATTTTACGGGAGTGATTGATTTGACTAAAAATTCTTCACTTTTGGTTTCCGAGTGAACTTCGTTTGTACAAATCTTTTCCATTTGTAGCTGAGAGGCACTTTATTTTTCGCGAGTTATGTATCCTTTTGATGTTTCCTTCCAAGCTTTTGGTTATGGAAACTCGTATTAATGGCAGAGGTTCAACTAAGCCACGTGGAACATGAAATTTATGTTTTGATTATTTTGTCATTTGTAGGTCATCCATAGCATTAGTATTCACCAAGATTAGGATAGGCCTTGAAACTTAAAGAGTGCTTATAAATTTATAATAAGGTTTTTACCTCAAGTGATATGAACTTATGTCCTAGTAGAATACGAGTCTCGATATTTACCAACTAGACTTTTGTTTACATTTCCTATTATGAATTGAATGACTTTTAAGAAGAGTATGTCCACCTGGTGAAAGCTCATTGAGAAGGTATAAGAAAAAATGAAATACAAAAGACAAATGTTAATGCTGTGCTTAAAGAAAATTGGTCATAAAATAATGAATAATTTAATAAAAAGATAGTCTTAGAATCTTCAGATTCGAAAAATGATTATTAAATAGCATTTCATATCCAGTATTAGTTTTTCTAATTAACTTACAAAAATATGCATTAATTTTTTTTAAGTTTTTAATTTAATAATATTTTTATATTACTATTTAAAATTCGTTGATTAGGATTTATGTACAACTTAATCTGTGTGCTCGATAATAAATTAATAGTAGTAAAGAGAAAAGAATGTACAGCTAAATAATGTATTTAATCATGACGAATTCATTTTATTTACATGTCGTATAATCTAGGTTTTTAAGGCCATACAAGTTATGAGAATAAAAAAATTAAACATGTTTTTATTATCAGTAATGTATTTTTTAAGTCTTTATATTATTTTTGAAATAGTTTCTGTAATTATTTTTTGTTCATTGTTATTTCTTTTAATTTTTATAATATATTTATTTTCTAAAACAAAAAGTTATCATTTGTATATACAAGATTATTTCAACATATCCAATGATTTTGAATTTAAATTTTGAGTATGTTTTTGTTTAAATACTAAGAGTGTGGTCTATAAAAAAGTAAGAAGATGAAATAAACACATTTTTCTAAAAAAAAGTAACATAGAACCCGTTTGAGATGATTTTAGTTGTAATTGTAAAAAGTTTAAAAACAATTTTTTAGTTCTAGTTTAAATTTTTTTAAAATTACCTTTTTTTTTAATTATTAGTTTCTAAATAAAATCATTTTAAATATTAAATATTAGTTTTAATGTTTTATGTTTGTGGATATAATAACGACAATCATAACAATATTAGTCATGGTGTTTACGATATTAGTGGTGACTATATTAATGTCAATAAGATTAGTTGGTGGTGTTGGTATCAGTGGTAGTAATCATAATAGCAATGTTAGTGGTATGATATTAGTAGTTAAATAAAAATGATAGTAATAACAACAATAATGATAATGATAATGTTGATGTTGATGATAGTGTAATGTTGATGAGAGTACTTGTGATAATGTTGTTGATGTAATGATAATATAATGTTAGTGGTAATGATGTTGATGGTTACAACATTTGTATAGTGATAACAAGTAAGCTCATTATCAAATGTAGGAAAAATTTATTTTTTTAAAATTAAAAACTAAATTTTTAAATAATTTTTTCTTGATTTTAAAAATAAAAATAAAATATAAAATTGAGTTAAAAATAAATTTAATTCCATTTTTAACAAACGTATTTTGTTTTAAAATTACATTTAAGAACTAAAAATAAAAAACTTACAACTATCTCAAGCATACATTTAATTTTTATATATGTCTTTTAAAAAAAAAAACTAGATAAAAAATGTTTTAGAAAAATATTTGGCTTCTTTTCTATCTCTCACTCCCAAGTCTCACTCCCTACTCTTTCTCTCTCTCCATGTATTTTTTTAACCTCTCTCTTTTAAGCTAAATGAAGTAAAAATATCAAATAAATATTTTTTTACTTAATTTTAAAGCTCTTTTTTAAATTTAAATTTAAGAATAACTTTTTACTTAAAAAAATTAAACTAAAACAATAACAATAAGAGTGATGTAATTGAATTATAACTCAATAATAACTATGAAAGTGATAACTATAATTATTATTCTTATTTTTTAAGAGATTAGTTTAATGATACTTAATTACCCAGATACTTTAATTTTAATAAAAAAAAGAAACTACAATGATAAGTCATGGTAATGATAAAAGACAATAATAATAATAATAATATAAATAAAAATAATAATGAAAGAGGACAACTTAAGTTTTTTTTTAAAAAACTAAATGAAGGAGTTTTTTTAGAAATAAAATACTTTTTTTTTTCATCTTACACTCCTCACTCTTTGATAACATTGATTTAAAAAATATCGTTTAAATCAACTCTTTAGCAATAGCTTTTGAATTTTTAATATTATAAAAATGTTATTTTCTCAAATAATATATCAGTTGTTTTGAATCCAATATAAATTATTAATGAAAAAATAATCTTTATACTAGTAAAAAATGTAAAAATTAATCAAATATATTATAAAAGAATTTAGCATCACTCTCGAAATCGTATGAGCGGCAGTGCGGCTAACCACCAAGTTTTATCAATATAGTTTTTGCTTTTGAATTATTTGTGTTCATCACTCTAACTGTTCAATTTTTTTTTTTTTTTTGGGTTATAACTAACGGTTGAAATTGTAAATGCAAGTAAAAATAAAAACCCGTCAATGAAATTACTGTACGCTTTAATGAAATTATTTTCTTTTTTTATGAGATTGGCCGATAACTGAAGTAAGCTACAAAGTTTGTTTGGCCCATTTTCTTAAAAATCCCTTTAGTTAAAGTTTCAAATAAGAGTTTTTAAAATAAAATAATAAAAATTTATTTAATTCTTTTAAGTTGAAAATTATTTTTAAACATAACTGTTTGATAATTATTTTTTAAAAGTTTTGATTTTATTTTAAACTAACTTTGTCCAATGGAAGAGGAAAACTAGCTAGGGCAAAGTAGCTTTCAGAGAAAAACTTCTTTTGATATAAATGTGGTTTTTATCTAAATGTGGTTGGTACTTTTTTTTATATTATTATATATTAATGTCTTAAATATATTTTTAATCTCTCAAATTTAAAATAAATTTAAATTTAAAATTGAATTTTTTAGTCCTTATAATTTGAAAAGGAACTTGTTTTAATTCATCAATATATAAACTTTTCTTTTGAATTATCTGTGTTCATGACTATAATTATTGAAATTGTAAATGCAATTTAAACTAAAATCTGTTATTAAAATCACAATACACTTTAATTAATGAGATTGACCTAACTGAAATAAGCTACAAAATTTATTTTCCCCTTTAGTTAAATTAAAAAAAAAAAGGTTTTAAAAAGAAAATAATTAGAAGCTATTTGATTGTCTTTTTAAACTAAAAACTGTTCGATAATTTTTTTTAAAGTTTTGCTTTTATGTAAAACTAGTCATGTTCAATGGAAGTGGAAAACCAGGATAAAGTTTCTTTTAGAGAAAAAACTATTTTTTTGAAGTTAGGTTTCTTAGTTTTTTAAGAGTTTTTTTTTTTCAAACTTAGGCTTTGATCCAAATTTTCTTTTTAAGGAGAACAAAACTTAAAAATATGGGATCAAACGCTAATATACATTAAAAAAGCTAATGAAAAGAGAATTTGTGTGTTGGTGGTGTCATTGATTTAAATCTTTTAAATATCACCAACACTGTTAGTCTAAGTGAGAAAGTTTAGTTTCTCTTAAATAAAATTTCAAGTACGAATGTTTTAAACGGAAAAAAAAAAAGACATGGAAAGAACTTTACACCTTTAAACGGCTTCATCAAAGTCGAATTATATTGAAGATCTAAACAAAACTTTTTTTTTTTTTACAGAATCTAAACAAAACTCTTTTTTTTGACAGAATCTAAAAAAAACTCTTAATTATCTTAAATATGTATTTTTGAGTTTAATTTTGAAATTTACATAAAAACATTATGTTGATAAGGATTTTCAAATTGCAATACTCATAGTATGATTTTTATCATTTTTTTTAATATAATGTTTCCATTTTGATAACATTGATTACAAATATTAAAAACTTATATATATTTTTTTTAAAAGAAAAGAAATTATTAAGTGAATTTTAATTATCATCTAATTTATGATCTTAATTAATTTTTACGTGATACGTAATTAAAAATTAATTATTTTTAAAATTTAAAATTTAAATATATGTTATATAAACTTATCATTAATTGTTGGATAAAGATGCATTGGAGACCCGTTACACGAAAAAGAAAGAGAACTGTATTTCCACTCATTTTATCAACCACAGGCTCTTATTTTTTCTTACATAAAATAACAATACATGTATAAAAGGTTCTGATCATAGACCTTTTAATGCTAGCTTATTAGCAAGCCAACTTTCTTCTATTCACGTCTCACCTCATCATTTATTGTGAAAAGCGAAAATGAGAGGACTCTGTAAGAAAGATGATAAAAACACAGAAATAGAATATATACTTATTGACATAATATCCAGTTAGCAAAACTCACTTCAGAAAGATGTATATAAGGAGCTAAAGACCACTTGATCCAATCAACTTGGTTAGCCCAAAAGTTATAGCCATGGCAAGCCAACCCCCAACCAAGACTCTCACACAAGACCTCATTGTTGGAGCCTTACCCAACACTGCTCCCAACCAACCAAACACCACAAGAGCAAAACTCACTGCTCCCAAAACCACACCTAGCCTCACCTTATAGTCCCTTATGAAAGAGGCTGCAAGGAGAGGTACCATTGCACCAACTGAAAATGCTAAAGCTGAGGCTGCTGCAGCATGTATAGGGTTTGGTAATTTCTCTTTGTCATCTTCCTCTTGATCTATATGTCTTCCTTTGTCCCTTTCATTGTCTCTTTTCATTTGAGCAACTTCTATGTCCAATTGTGAGTGCACAGACACAAACTCTCCTATGGCCATGCTACATGCCCCAGCAACTAGTCCTGCAAACCCTGTTAGGATCATCACTTTGATGTCTTGCTTAACTGCTCCTATACCCATCATTAGTGATGCTGTTGAGACCAATCCGTCATTTGCTCCTAGGACAGCAGCACGCAGCCATTGAGATCGCTTTGAGTAATCGAAGTCCTTGGTTTCAACCTCCAAGGTTTCTTGGTGCTCAAGGTCATTGTTTGGATGCACAAATTTGGCTTGGTTGAGGGATGAGTTATCAGATGCCATGAAAAAGGGTGAACGTGCAGTTTAGGATGAGATAACTACTGAAGGATGTGGATGACACACGCTAACAAAGAAGGGTATTTATGCATGAAAGTTGCCTATCTTGGAGGCAACGGTGGACCAACCCCACTAATCAAAAGACAAATTTTATATTCACCAAATGCATACAGATTAATGTAAAGAGGTTTAAAGTAAATTAACCCAAAGTTAGTCTAATTCCCAATTACTCATCTTATATCTCATTATAAAATGAGTTCAAATTTTATTGTAAATCTAAAAATCATGTTGATAAATAACATGTAAGTACTTTTATAAATACTAATTTAACAATCTAATTTAAACTCAATGAACTTCTTGAAACCAATTAATTAACCTAAACTTTTTTTCACCAAGAAAAATATATATTTATTTGCCCCATTTAATAAAGAATGTATGAAAAAGAGGGGAATGATTGAGGCAGTGTGTGCTGCAATGGTTACATTGGTAAAAGTATGTCAATGTAGTAACTTTTTTTGGGTGGTCAAATACGAAAAGTACTTTTGAATGTGCAGTCAAGCTGTGTGTGTCTTTGCAAATTATTGAGCCTTTATAGCCTTATGGAAAGTCTTATAACGACTTGATCAATAGATATGATGAATTATGGGCAAGAAAAGTTATTATTAGTAATTGGTTGATTTATACGTATTTGCACATTCTACACTAATCCCGTCATAATATCTGTTGTAACTCGGGGTGTATCAAATTTGTCGGAGGAAAACTAATTAACTAATTAACAAATAAAAACAATACTAAAGCAGTCAAATGCTTTTGGGGTCATGCCGTGTTGAGAGGGAGTCAATTAGATTTGATGTTATTCTTCACATATACATAAAAGAAGTTGGAAAAGAAACCAAATATAATTTATATTAGGAGACCCACCAAATGTATATGAACATATCGATTAACCACAGTACATTTGACAGACACTACTAATCACAGAAAAATATTCACGAAGTTAACGTAATATCACTGCTTTTGTTCACCAAAAGGGAGAGCATCTCTTTCATAGTGTTTCCGAAATTTTATCTGTTGATAAGATAAAAAGCTATTCTCCAACAAAAATAGTATTTTAGAATTTAAATCATTGAATCATAAAAGCGGTAGAATGAATAATTAATAGAGACCCTCATATAGAATTATAGATCATCTATAAAAAAAAGAAAAAAAAACAATCAAAATGAGATGTACACTTGAAGGAAGTTATATCTGACCAGAAGCTCATGACTATGGCATGACTCAGATAAAAGACAACACGTAAAGATAACCAAAATGAATTTGCTTTTCTTCACACGCGAAAAGAAGAGGGAAAAGCATATTATTGAGGCACCTTTTGTATTGCATTGGAAAACTAATGAAAGCTATATACGTGGACCAAAATATAAATTCTTCACGTAGTTTCTTTGTAGTTGATTAAAAATGCAATGGTCATTTTCTTAGTTTTAGTTGTATGGAAATGTGGGATATGATGAGTCGCTTTTAAATTTGCAGCCTAACATGTTTTTAGGGACAATGTGTAGCTTATCAAAAATAAAGAAAAATACCTGTATACTATAAATTATTCAATTATTCATTAGACTACTTATCACGTACGTTGAAACCATGGAAGGGCCAATCTCCCCCCTAAGCAAAAATATGGTGTTTAAAGGTGGTTAAAAAAATAAACGTAAGAACATCAGTGCTGGCATATAGTAGTTCATCTTTGATCAGAGTAATTATATTTCCAATTAAAATCACACGTAAACTTTGAAGTGTGGGGGCAGTGAATATCTGGATGCTAATAAATATTTATTGTAGCTTGGGCTGATAAGGAATGTGAAGCATGTTATAGTTAGCTAAATTTTTAATTTATGAGATTTCATTTGTTAGACTAGCAGCAAGCCAAAAAAAATGCAGATCAAACCAAGCACGTATAATTTCTGAAATTTAAGAATATAATAGGTCAGTAAATTAAGGTTAAAAAACTATTAGTCCTATTAAAAAAATTATGTCTATTGTAGTTGAAATTAGGAATGATGGACGTACAGGTTTACTTGCATTTTAATTTAACTCGAAATTTTGATACATCTTTTATTTGAATAGAATTCAACTTAATTAAAACTTGATAACATATGATATAAGATCAGATTTATTCTATTTATTAATATATCAAACTCTTAATATTATATAATTAAAATATAGAATTATAAAATTATAATTAAGATATATTTTGTAATATATATTTTAAAATAATTATAATAATATATGAATACAAATATTGTTCATTAAGTTAAAAAATGTATTATTAATATATAATTATTTAAAAAATAGTATATTTTTAAAAGAATATAAAATATTGAAACAGGTTTGGATGATCTAGAATATAATGTGAACTCTTTCTCAAATTTAATCTCTTAAACCTAAACCTGTGAAAAGTGATTTTAAATCAAATTGAGTTAGTGAGAAGACCCCAATCATGATCACTCCTAGTTGAAATGAAAGATTTCGAAAGAAATCTGTAAACTGAAAATGAAACAGCTAAAAGATAACGTATATTCTCCTCCAATTAGGTTAGATGCTACATAACAGTTCACACCATAATACCAACCCTTAGCATATTATAATATCACAGTTGTTTTAACTAGGCAAGATGATTTAGATCTGGAATAATCAACAACAATTTCAAGGATTCTATAGTATGTAAAACAATCTCCAACAAGGTTTTAATTAAATTGAGAATTGTAGTAGCGATTGAGGTTGTTATTAGGATTTTGAGAGTTACCACTACTGCATTTTACTTTTGTTTCCTGGTCCAGACGACGGTGTTTGGTCATATTTTTCAGCAATCACAGCATTAGCAAACACAGCTACATCTTCACCCAATTGAAATGACAATTTAAACAGAAATGGTTGATGTAATAGTGTAAGATCCCGTTATCTTTACTTTTGAAAGAACAATTTATTTAATTGCAATATCTATATTCAATTTTATCTATATACACAATTTTTGAGTTAGGATAAAAAAAATTGAATGTACATATGATAACGAAACAAATTATCAGGTTTTATCAGCATAATATTATTATACTTCGATAAACACTCAATAGAAGTGCTAGAATGAAATGAAACACACATATATATGGATTCTATTTTATGTTAGGTATATTTTAAAAGCAAAGTACAATATAAAATAACAAGTAAAAAACATTGTACATTTTAATTTTATGAAAATTAGTAAGATTAAAAAGAAAATAATATAAAATATTTTATTTGGTCCTATTTATGTATCAAATATTATTTTATAGTTCACAAAGCAGTCGAAGACGATGACACTTATTTCATGAAAAGAAAAGGAGGGAAAAACTATTAGTTACTACATTTCTTAACCATATTTCTAAAGTGACTAATGAGTACTCAAGTATTACTTAATTAACCATTTGGATAAATTATTTTTGAATCGAAAATAAAATACTTGTAATGTAATAGAAAAGTTACAAATATTTTAAGACCGCGTAAAATGAATGAAGCATAGTTGTGAAAATCGATGGTACCATTGATCCGATCAATACATTGGTCCAAATGACTCTCACAACTAAATTTACTAAGAATCCATTAATAATCTGTAAAATATGTTGTTAAAATTCTCAACAACTTTCAGATTTTTTTTATTTCTCTAAAAAAAAAATTCTGCTAGTTCATTTCCAAGATTCAAACGTCTAATTAGTTATTAATTATGTTATTATCACGAACTATTCTTCATGTATATTAATATAATTTTTTTATTGTATTACCCTAAAAATATTTAAAATTAATTATATATATATATATAGATAATATAATATAAGCTCTATTTTATATTTTTATCATTTCCAATATTATTATTATTTTATCTTTGAAATATATGATATGGTCATTGGTCATTTTATATGTTAATTTATCATTTTATCTAACATATTTTTATCACTATAGGGATTATGTTTTTAGTCTATTGATTATATATGACAAAAATTTAATTTTGGATCTTATCGTTTGTGATTTATGACATGACATTCATCTAAAAACATCATGTTATCTAAATATATGTTACTTGAATTATTTTTTTTAAATAATTAAATTTATGAGAGTCAAAATTAATAAAAAAAATTAAATAATTAAAACAAAAATTCGTCACACCTACAAGAAGTCAAGAACTAACATATATGTAGACCTATATTAAATATCATTAGCTAGTTTCGGAAAAGTTTAACCACAATTAACCATAAAATCATAAACAAGAGTCTAACTAATTAAATCACCAGTAGTCTAGCATTAAAAATATTGAAACTACAAAAAATGATTGATTTAGCATATTAATAAATTTTCATATTATTGACCATAACACTGAAAAAAGAACTATTGTTAACTAGTTATAAAATCAAAAAATTTTACTCATACATTCAGAAATTGATTACCAGGTTTATAATTATTATAATTGCTCATCATAAGAAAATTAACCTGAGAAGCAGGTCAATAAATGTAGAATAAAAAGGCTCAAGAGCAAGGGAAGAAGAATGGATTGCTGAAGAGGAAAGCACTAATGCTGTGATAAAAAGGAAGAGAAGGGAATTGGATAATTTATATAATGGAACAGATCAGTGTACATCCTACTCGAAGACCACCATCTTGTGCATTATTCCTTCCAATCAGAGACAGAAACCAGCTGAGTCTTCATTGTTTGCTGTCCAACACCCAACTTGGTTCATAGATGAGGGGAAAAAATCAAATAAGGTCCACAACTCTTTGTCTCGCTAAAGCCCAATATACTAAAGTAGGTCTCAAGATCAAATAAAGGTGGTTAGTACTTCCATAGTGACATCCATTAACAAGTGGCGTGGTTGCGTTGAATTCCTGTCCAAGAATGGATGGAACATTTTATAATTATTCCTTTTCAGCAATCAACTAATGAATTAGGCAATTCTCTGTAGCTTTATTATTATTATATCTGTATTAACTAACAGTTCTTCAAAATATTCTCTTTGTTTAAGTAATAAAGCTAACTATATCAACATAAAATGTTTGTTGAGAAGATAACATTTCGTGTTAATTAAAATAGTGTTGTGAATTTAAGTATGTCTTCTTTTTTAATAAGCCAAAATATGTGAATTTAAGTAGATGTAACATATATCTAGATAACATTGAAATATAATATTAAGATTCATCACATAGCAACAAATTGTTTTTTTTTCACCATATTATTAATATAATAATCTTCGTTGAATATGTCTTTATATAGTTTCACTTGAATCTGCATCATGGATATATAATATCAACTTGCTGACAAAACAAATAAAAAAAACATTTTAAAAATTAAAATGAAAGATACATTATTAATAGATTAAAGTTGTTATTGTCTTCGAATTTAATACTAAAGTCTGACGTAAATTTTTTCAAAAAATGAAACTCATTTGAGTTTGTTAGTTCCTAAAACTATTCTTGTTAACCACCTTAAGAATAATATTATGCTTTCTTTTGATCAAAGAAATAACGTAAATATGGTTAGTAAGTCAATTATTTTTGAAGATTAGATAAATTTAAAGGAAAAAGACTAAAATAAAGACAATATGTGTGCGGGTCTAACTAAAAAATTAAGAGAATGTGATGGTGAAAGATGATATTAGTTAAATTTCAAAATTTCATGAATAATTTCTTAAATTACAATTGAAAATGTCTTTTGACATCTGCTTCAATAATAGACCCTGCACCCTTCAAATGATAGTCGTGCATCTAAAGTTTAAGATGCCTTTCCTTAGTAGCCAAAAAGAAACCTAAATATGAAATTAAACTTAGACACGTGCATGAAACACTGCGTGTTATTTTTTTATTTATTTATTAAAATGAAAAGTGATTGAAGTTTTAAAGATCATTGCCCTAGATCATTGCCTTAAATAGCTCATACGGTCATACCACATCTTCTAATTTTTGGGACGTACAAATAAATTCATTAACATCCTTAAGAATAGAACCGTAATTGTCCAACTCTTTTAAAAGAATCAAAAGTTAGATAAGAAAAACTCAAAACGTTAAAAGATAAAGAGAATATGATGGTAAGAGATGAAACTTCCTTAACTCTTTGAAAAGAAAAGAAAATTGAATTGTTTTATAAACGCCAAGCGACACACCACTGTTATTAAAGATTATTTTCATGATTAAATTATAAGAACAATGAAAATGGGCTTTTATTAATATAATGAAATTAGCTGTGACAAAATGACAAGAACAATGATAATTATTTAACTAAATAGGATATTGATAATTAATCTAAAATATGTCCATTAATTCTATGCGGTTTTTTTGGCTTTTCCTTTACATCGCAGTACACAGAGGAATTAACTTTCATTTTTGTTGTGCATTTCAAGAAGAAAGAAACTAATCCTCTCATAACTGAGTAGGCTCTATCTATAGTAAATCGTAAGGCACTAGGTATAGTAACTGGAGTTGACCATGTAGAATAGCAGAAGTGGATAACTGTAATATTGCAAAACATTTTGTTGATGTGGCGGGTTGCACAACCCTACCAAAACCGACAAATATTTGTTGCTAACACCTTAGATATATGCTATCATTTATATCTTGTCTAGTGGATTAAATCCTAGCTTGATGTGCATTCCACATTGAACCAAATTAGGTGTTTCAAATTCATCATTGTCCAACTTCTAAGTTTCGACAAGAGAGGATGAAGACTACCACTAATGGATTCAACCTAAAAGTCACTTTGTTGGGATTGGGAGAAGGTGCTCGTATAACATTTAGTGTGTATATTAATAATTCATATATATATATATATGAAATTTACTAGTAAACATTCATTAGTAAATGATAACTAGATATTATTTTTAAATATATCTGCAATGTAACATGCTAATAAGGATAGAATAAAAAAATTTATTTGAGCCAAAATTTAATAAAAAATAATTTTTTACATACATAAAATATAAAAAAAAGAGTTTTACATTATATATATAATATTTTTTATAAATAAATATAACTATCACAAACATTTAATTAACAATTATAATTCTTTTTTATCTTATTTTTCTTAAGGCATCCTGTTATCTTTCATCACATCTATTTCTTTCTCACCTTAATGCCAACTAATATGATAATATTAATGTATTATTTTTTAATATTTTTTATAAATTTTAGAGGAGTCATAAAATCATTTTAAAGTAATTAAAATATACTTGAAAAAAAATTGGGGAGGAGGAGTTCTTCCTTCCCTTCACCCTTGTTAATTTACTTTAACTAAAAACAAAGTGAATATATACAAATGTTTTTAAAGTTTGTTAAATTACATTTTTTTTCAATATATTAATAAATTATAATTAAAGAACAAATGGAATCCATATAAATATATGCTTGTGTTCTTAGGATAGCAATAGAGCAAGACAAGTTAAACTTTAAACTCAAAATGTTTTATATATTGCTAAATAATCTTGTTTAATTGGCTTATTATTACTTTTTGTAGGTTTGATTTGACTTTGAATACTTATTTCATCTTAAAGGCATAAACAGGTTAATAAGTCTACTACTAAATGATCATACGCATATTGGTCAATAAACCCATCAAACTGAAATAGTTAAAACCTAAAAAAAAAACACTACACTATAAATATTAAGACTTGCTCAAATAAAAAATATAATACTTTAATTGTTAAAATAATAATATAATATTATATATTACAAATTAATATATTTTTAAAAATAATATTATTTATAAATAGGTCAATTTGTCAAGTTTTGTAGACTTTTTAGAAATTTAAAGTTTTACTTAACTTAAAAATATTTTTTTTAAAACCCGAGTCTGCCTATTTTGCTAAATAGCCTAGGTCCAAACAAGCTATAAATATGAACTAACTCCTAAGTTTAGAGAGATAAATTTTAATGATTTTATAATAATAAAAAATGCTTTTTTTTGTAAAATATGATTAATATTCTTGTACTTTGACATTTACAAACTTAATCATACAACTTTAAAAAATGCATGAATTTATTCCATAATTGATTATTTATGAGACAATTTTTTGTTTAAAACTTCGCAATTTGGCATTACTTGTGCTCTACATTAGTTAATTTCGATAAATATGATAGCTTACATATATATATATATATATATAGTAATTATATATCATTTAAGAGTCGCTCAACCAAATGAGCCAAAAAGGCCTTAAGTGTGTGGGGTGGCAAACTTGCAATGGCATTAGAGCCTCAAATTGGGTTTACAAAGAAAATGGGTTTGTCATTTTCATTGGATATAAGACTTTAAAGCAGTCACTAGATCCAAACCGAAAAAGAAATGCAATAGTAAAATAAGGAGCAAATTGAAATAAGAAAAAAATGATAGTTTTACTCTCAAAAAGAAAAAAATGACAGTTTCATAATTAGGTTTTCACGAAAAAAGAGAAACAAAAGTGGGGAACTTATCTTTCCAAAGATTTTTCAAAACACCACCGTATGTGTAGATT
>JAMLFT010000387.1:0-44265 GCA_026544285.1 Pachyrhizus erosus
AAATTTTTATATTTATTTATTAATTAGAAAAAAAATCTGGAAAAATTTTCTTTTTTCTATTTATTTATTCTTCTAAACATGTTTTATTTTATTGATTTTGAAATTCCTAATTTTATGTCTTTTCAAATATTTTATTTATTTTATTTACTTATTAAATTCTTTATTAGACATATATTAAATTTTAAATTTATTTACTTTGCTAAATAATAAATAATTTCCTATTTTAAGCTAACCACTTTATTTACTTAAGAAATAATAATATTTTTATTATTTAGAAAAATAAGATGTTACAACTTTAAATCAAGTGACTTATTGGGATTTTTCTCTCACCTCTGTACTCAAGTAGGATTCTCACTAATTAGAATTATCTCACCACTATCCAAACTGTCAAATCAACTTTATGCGAAACTCCTCATCACTTGGCACCCATCCCTAAGATCTGCCAACTCGCGATCAAATCCATCAAGTACTAATTTGTCTTGTCATTCCTACAAGCTCGAAGGACTATCTCCTTAACTTAAAAGATTCATTTAGTTTTATTAAATACGAGTGTGGGTGCTCTTTCAAGCTTCTAGTACACAATGACAATCATTTATACACACATATATTTTTCAATATACAACAGAGGTTAGAACTTTTCTTCCACTATTTTAGTGGCTCAAAATTTGACGTCAATCATAAATGTGATCTCCCGTTAACAACCCATTCTAAAGCATCACTACAATCTCGTTCGCCCAAATGACACATCACCTCAAAGGGCTACCATATTTTTATTACATCTCGTTTCATCTTGAACATTCTTGCTTTTCTTGTCTTTGTATGACCCATTAAAAAATATTACTTTTATTTTGTACGTCGTTATCAATTACAAATACAAAATAATTCATCACTTATAATATCATATAGTTCACACCAATTACTTTATCTCATTATAAATCAAATTCATAATTTACTCATATTTAAATTATGAAGTTTCTCCTTACTCTCAATTTTATACTTTACATAAAATTCATAATCTTTTGCATCCATCGAACAGGTACTATTTGTCTTCTATCACGTTTATGATTAATTATGTAAGGATCTAATTCCTATTAATTATTATTTTGTTTCATTAGTACATTCGCACTATGTGTTTTATTGTTATTTCACTATAGTGAATATCAAATTACTTACGGTCACTCTTGATTTTACTAAATGTACTCCCTTTTAGAAGTCCATTTAACCATTAACTCAATATCACATGCATTAGAATCAAGTATCTAGCATACATTGTTCAAGGGTTGTCCCTCCTAGTCTGCATGGTCCAATTCAATATAAAAGTCAATAATCAAAAGTCAACAATTCACAAAAAAAATAACAATGTAATAAGTTCACTATATTGTATGGTAATGTCTCCCTATAAGATTTGACCATCAAAATAAACTAGTAAATTAAATTACAATCATAAAAAATTGACATATGCATTAGTTTCAATAATACACATATAATAAAATAATAGGCCCAATAAATATGCAAAATATAAAATCATATCAAATTATCATCAAACTAAATAATATAACTCCTCATCACATATTATTCCCAATAAAAACTTTCCATAATTTATTTATTCCATTTACTATGATTTTCTAATTAATTTCATATAAGTATTATTTCTTTTTTGTATTCCCTAAATTACTAAAATACTTAACAACATTTAATTGTTATAATCTTTTATAAAAGTCATCCATAAGATCTTAGAGTCACAAAAAAATTTCTTAGTCCAAATGATAACATTTACTACCATTTTCCATTTTATTAATGTTAGTTGTCAAGAAATAAGACATTTTCCCTTTTCCTTTTAATAAATAATAAAAGGCTTCCAAAACTCATAATAAAATTATGCTTGGTATTACAAGACACCATGAGCTCACAATAAATTTCTCAGTCTATATTTCTAATTGCAAATATTTTCTAACTATTAATTTACCTCTAGGATAGAAATTTGGAAATTTAACAATCCTTATTTTAAAAATAGTAAAACCTTATAATTAATTACAAGAAAATATTAGAACATCCTTATACCCTGAGGATCACTACAATGGTTCCATTTTTCAAAAATTCCTTCCTAATAATTTTCTAGAATTTTCTTAAGATCTCAACCAGATTCAACATCTCTTAAAGATAAATAAATTAAAATTAGTAAATGATACCAAAAAAATCTAAAAAACATCACTGACTCCAAAGACCCCAAAAACTATGGAAACATCATCGTCGTGTTAGAACTTAAGACGCTAGTACTATTAAAAAAAAATCAAATACAATCACAATATCCTTTGCCCATTACCTATTTTCTCTCTCTTACAAACAATTTTACAAAATCAACACAATAATTCATGATCAAAAGAGTGAAATGAACACAGTATAATAGTGAAAATAACAAAATTCATAAGTAAGAAAGAAAACTCCTCATACCTTTCAATCCTCTCTTCAAACAACTTGATTCAAGATGTTGATGGAAAGCTTGATTTTCCTTTGTCACTATTTAATTTGATAGGCTAACAATCGTTGGATGCTCTAAATTTTACAAAGAAAGTTTCAAAGATTTAAACTATAACGAAAGGATCTAAACAATATTGGAATGGTTTAAAATGAAAATAAATAAGAAAGACACATTCTCTTTTCTAATAGTCACTCAAATAATTAAAATTTCTTCCCCTACCCTTAATAATAATAAATAAAAAAAACCAATGCCTCTTTCCTTAGGTATTAAATCTAATATTTTTTTTTTATTTTAATTGAGGTTTAGACTCCTCTCAACTTTTATGCAATTTCAATAGTGTAAATTTTACTATTTTTCTGAATTTTCTATCAAGTAATCTATTATATGTATTTCTATCTATAAATAATTACTTCTCCTATCTTGTAATTAATTTAATTAATTTCCCATTAATTATTTAATATTTCTTTTCTTAATTAATTTTCTACCTGTAAAGCCTTTAACAACTAATTAATTTGCTTAATTGAATAAATTAATTAATTTCTAACTAATTCTCTTTTTAAGCTTAAATTAACTAAATGAAACTTAATTAATTTTAATTATTCTAATTCCAAATTACTAATATTTTAGAATATTTAATTTCAGTAACTAAAATTATTACTAAGTTACCAGTAAATCATTTATGTCATTAAAATTCTAATTTTTTATTATAATCAAAAGTTTCAAATATTAATTAGCTTAATTACCAATTAGAATTACTAATTTTATTAAGCATTAATTTATTTTAATTAATTGTATTAAACTTAGGTTCATTAACTAATTATTTTGAGGTTTAAGACTCTAATTATTAAGTCTAGACCAATCTTACTCTTATTTACAAAACACCCTTAATGAGTTGACTTATCAACTCCTTTCGTTTCCTTTGACTTTTGTTGACTAGTCTTTGACTTAAGTTAATCAAAACTTAATGATATCCTAATTAATTTTTCTTAGTCTAATCTCTTCGTTTATAATATTTTATTATCTCTCAATTAATTATTTCATGCTTAGTTATTCAACTGACTATTTATCAGCCACTACACCATATATAATTATTATTGCTGTTATTATTTCTAGTATTGAATTTTTAGGATGTTATATAAATGAATACCCTTATAATTGAATATCAACAAGGTTATAATAACCAATTGCTTCTTGAAGCAATTCAAAAGCCAATAAGGTTGGTGCACCCTTCCACATTTATCATCCATTTAGAACAAATCATTGAATTCACCAATTATGCATTGTTGTAGATTAGACATGAAAGCTAATGCTCAAAGCATATTCCATGAATCTCTACAATGAGACCTTTCTAAACACCCATAGAAACTAGTTAGCCTTTATTTCCTCTTATCCTCATCAAATACATTACATTGATATAGTTGGCAAAATACAACATAATCTAACACACAAAAAATTCCCTCCATAAAATTTCCAACCCACCACCACAACCAATTTTATCTATCACAAACAGGTTTTTCTTCTTACACCTTAACAATCTTAGGCATATTTAGGTCTAAATGGATAGAGAAAGAAGAAGAAAACCACAACTTTCATGTTTCATTACAAGACACCAACACATGATAGGCTAATTCCCAATCATCTTTGCATAAAAGACAAATAGGATTGTTTGTTATAGTATGCTTAAATAAGTTTTCTGTGACAAGAACTGTAACATCCCAAATTTTGCAATATAATATTTATATTTCTAAAATTTATCTCTTATCTATTCTTGGTTTAATTTATGTAGGAATCTAAGTCTTGAAAAGAAAATTGTTAATTACCAAATATTGTTTAAAGAAGAAAGAAAGAAAATAAGATTTTAGTTAGTAAGAATATGAAATTTAAAATAACAATGAAAAGAGTGAAAAATATAAAATTACAGAAATTTAATCCATAAAGGGATAAAGAAAGAATAGAAAAGAGAACAACTAGAATTAGAATCATGATAAAATTTTCAGAGATTAAAAAAAAATTAGAGAATTAACTAAAATTAAATAATTATTTTTTAAAATAAATTAGTTTTTATCAAGTAAATATATTCTTGTGAAAAGAAAATTTAAATTAGTAGAATAAAATATAACTAAGTTTTAAAAAAATTTCAAATAAATTCAAATATAAAACAGAATTATTAAAAATAGAAAATCTGATAAAAATAGAAAATAAAGAAAAGAAAAAAATGAAAAAAAAAAAAAGAAAAAGAAGGGAAAAGACGATGTTGGGGCTCGAACCCGCATTTGGACATAAGAGAGACGAAAGGGAGCATAGCAACTAGTTGAGCTACCCACGTGGGGTAGCATTGAAGCAAAATAAAAGGTAAAAGTATTAACACGTTGGGTTAAAAACGAAAAATAAAATGCGAAATGAGAAGAGATTAAAAGAGCATTGCCAACTAGGCTACCCATTTTCGGGTGACAGATTAGTGGCCCAATTAAATAATAAAGCAAAAGCACAGAATGAATAAAAGAAATAAAAATGGAATGCAAAAACGGGGTGGAAAGGATTCGAAGAGCGAGATGTGATGGTCGAAGAATGTAAGGAATGCAAGGTTTTTCATTTGACCGCTAGGCCCATCGTTGTTATTTTTATGGAATTAAAACTACATAATATTTTCTAAAAACACTTGACTACCATGGAGGCAGTTTCGTCATCTTCAACCTTGAGCCAATTTTTTTAATTCTTAATTCTCTAAACTCTGAGAAACCAATGCTTTGCTAAGCCACCTTCTACTACCGTCCTAGCCTAGGGAATGCTTTGACTCAAAGAAAGGAAGCTGAGACCGCTTATAAAAGGGGAATCGAATTCGACATTTGAAGAAAAACCAGAGAACTTCGATTTCAAAATTCTCTCTTTCGTTGCCTCAAATTTGTCCCAATAGCTTCGAAATCACCCTACAAACATTTATGTTGAAGAAATTTGAAGAATAATGCATGGAATCGTGATTTAGCAAAGGTTGCAGAGCTTCGCCATTAACGAACCAAGGAAGCTTCATTCGAGGTAGGAGGAGTTGTTTTTTCTCAAAATTTTGATTGTAGCAATGTTCTATATTATTTCAATTTGGATTATGTACAATTTGGCATGTTAATTCATGCTAATTTTCCTTAATCAAATTGAAGTTCATCTAATTCGAACTCTGTTAAAACCAAACTTGTTTGGCCTTGTTTAGGCTTGTTTGAGCTAATTGATAACTAAAACAACTTGAGTTTGAAGGATTTAATGTTTCTGGATAAAGAAATTGACAAAAAAATGAATGGAAACCAAAATCAAAAATTTGAAAATTCTGGTTTGAACCATTGAAAACGAAGTGGAAAATTACCATTTTGTCCTTCAATTCAAAAAATTACCAAAGTACTCTTTTTTGTTTTTTTAATTAATTCCTCTGCCTATTTTAATCATTCAAGCTTTTAAATCAGTTTAGGAAATGGATTTACCCTCGTGAATAAGTAGGAAAGTCATTTTTATCAAAAAATTTGATTAAAATTTAAATTATTTTCTAAAATTCCAAAAATACCCCTTAGTGGAAAAATTGGAATTTTAAGTATGTTTGACCAAACAAATTGGAAAGAAATTATCAGGATCCATTCAGGAATAAGCCTAAGATATTTTTATCACTTTAGAAATTTAAAAATCCTTTAAAATAATTTATTATTTTCAAAATAACCAAAATACGCCTAGGGTAGAAGAATGAAGATTTTGTCATTTTCAGGCCATTCTAACTTCAGGAAAAATGATTTAAATTATTCTTAGTACTATTAGGATCTTTTCCAAAAGTGATGGGTTGAAAATATGAGTAAAATATTTAAAAGGGCAAATATTTATAAAATAACCAAAATACTCTTACTTTACAAATATTTATAATGCATTTTAAGTAGAATTGTGAAAAGAAAATCCTAGAAATTATATTTTATAACATGACCAAAATACCCCTACATTAGAAAAATTAATTTTTCACTGTTAAAACCTCCTGAACTCAAGAAAAATAATTTATAATACTAGGATAACTATATAAGATATTTTGAGTTGAAAATAAGGATGAGAATTACTAAAAAGTCATATTTATGTAAAATGACCATTTTATCTCTGCCATGTTATCTAACTATAAGATGCATGATTGACTACTGTCATTATTGTTTATGCATCTAAATATATTTATTGATGATGTAACTATAATTTCATACCTTCACTATCAATGGAAGGCAAATATATTTGATGGTTGTCCATGAGTGACAGTAAACCCTAAATAACCCTAGGATAGATAATGAAATGAGATATGCTCAGACAATGATGATACAATCAAAAGTGAATGTGATGTAAAGATGTATGTTCCATTGAAGACTTGGAAAATTGACATATGTACCAAATTAAAATGAGACAATAGAGTTAGCAGAAGGAATAAGGAAGAGAAATTGAATTGAAAACTCAATGAGTGAGAATTTAAGATGGAGGATGCAATTGTTGACCACAAAAGGTACTTGAGGAATGTACGCAGGTTCTGGTGAGACTTTGGGGGTTGATAAGGTATCAAGTTATGAACAGCTCAAAGTGAAGAAGGTATCACAGAACCGACTTGGCGTCCCTAACAAAGCGTAACATTACCCAAATTCGGTTGAGAGTATTCTAGATCGAGTACCAAGTAAGATATGTATTCCTGATCATCAACCAAAGTTTTCAAATTAGATTATTTCTGATATGCTCATGTAAGCCCTCCCAGTGTTAGTATTATTGGAGGCTACAAAGGGCCCTAAAATGAATAGTCATCATAATTAGGCACGAATGGCGACATGAAAGATTACGTTAGATAGATAACCCTCTAAAATCTATATAAGTGCATACTATAATTGATGACTCACTCGTACACCCCCTCTCTTTCAACTCAGCATGGTTGATGAATTTCAACTGTTGTTTCATTTGACGATTTTACCCCTAGAAGGAAGATGGACTTATGATAGAGTCCAAGGGGATGATACATTCATAGGATATGTTCGATTCACCTTCAGACCCACCAACATTGTAGTTCCCTAGCAGTTCCATCATATAGACTTTCCAGAAGTTCTATCTCAAACACCACCACCCAGATTCCTCAATGTGCCAGCTACTCGGAGATGACCACAAACCCCTCAGCCACCATAGTCTTCGATGGGGTCAGTGCAGACTGGTAATATAAATCGAAGAGAGGATTCAACAGATGAGGAAGACCTCTCTAAAGCTTCAAATTAGACTAAGCAAGCTCTGGAAGAATAGTTAATATAATGTTTTGTTCAAATGTAGAAAATGTTGTACTAATATAGCCATGAATAGTATGACTCCATTATCTTGTATAAGCAAAGTAGTATGGATCTTGAATAGATGTAATGCGATAAGTTAAAATTATTGTCAGATTATAATTCCCCGAACGAATTAAAGTTTCAAATTTTTATCTGCACGATAACTCTTTGACATTTATTTATTAATTATTAATAAAAGTAAATAAAAAAGGGGAATTACAAGAAGGACATTATGGCAAGCTCTCTACACCAAATTGTGACATTTAGGTACCATATCAAATACCCAAACTTTCCTTCAAAAGTCATTGTTGTCTTTGCTTGTTGATGCCAAATCACATTTGTTTCATGCAAAGTAGGTTAATGCGCATATTTGACATTGTAGTTGCAACACATAGTGTACAGCCAAAATAAAACATCCTTAGGTGAGTAGTACATATGGGCATGCTCAAAATAAAATCCTTTATATATTGTAAGAACCATTCATTTAACATTCCCAAAACCCAAACAAATTCCCTAGGTAGAAATAACACATTTACAAGAAGATCTAGGTCAATCCCTTCTAGTGAGGCCTCAAAAATCTTATTGTCTAATGAATTTAGGACTTATTTATCCTTCCAAATCCTTGTAGTTCTTCCATTCCCAATCTTCCATAATACACCTTCCTAAATAATTTTCTTAGATGCCATCAAACTAGACTAGGCATAATTGGGAACAACGTCCCTCTTAGCTTCTAAAGGGTGGAAACTTGGAAAATACCTCGCTTTTAAAATCATGAGAATAAAGAATTCTCACAAGTGATAATCTTCTACCATTGTTTTGCAAAAAGAATTTAGCTTGTAGCTTGAGCTATTATGAAACCTAGGCCCCCAATAACTTTTAATTTTACTATATTTTCCCTTTTCATCTAACTAATCTTCTTTTTTTCAATATCACCCCTAAATTTTATTTTATTTTATGTTATTATGCTATCAATCTAGCCATATACCAAGCTAGGTAAGAGGGAATAATAAATGGTGTATGTTGGTATTGATTGAACCACCTATTAATAAGAATATGTCTCCTAAATCTAGATAACACTTTCTCCTTCTAGCCTTTTAGTTTCTTCTAGATCTTTTTCTAACAAAGTAAAAAAAATTAGGTTTTTGATCTTCCCACAAAAGTAAGTAAATGCAAATACTTAGCATGACTCTTCACTACCTTTACTCCTAAAAACAACTCAAGCTCATGAATATTGGTACTAGATATATTTTGGTTATAAGAGAACTTTGATTTGTTTAGATTAATTTGCTGAGAAACTACCTCATATGCATGGAAGGTGTTAACTAGGAATTATGCCTCTTCCTTTGTGGCTTGGGCAAAAACTATGTTGTCATCTACACAAAAAGAAATAATAGAAGCACAAGGGAAAACTTTGACCTTGTATAAAGAATGGTTCTTAACTACCTAATAAATTAATCTTGAAAGAGTTTCAACACATGGAATAAGATGTATAAAGAGAGGGATTACCTTATTTTAGACTTTTGTGTGGTTTAAACTCAATACATGATTGGTCATTTAGAAGTGTTCAAAAAGGCACTATAACAGTGTCTCTTATGATTAAACTCATCCAATGCATCACAAATCCTATAAAAGTCACCCCAATGATCACTCCATTAAGATACTTCATTTTATAACGCCCTTTTTTATTCATTTTAATTCGAGAAAATCCTTTTAGGTATTTTATTTCAGAAAAATTTTAAAACTAGATTTGATAGGGGTTACAATTTGAAGGAAAACCTAATTATCGCCATCACATCCGAGCAACTTGAAATTAATTGAAAAAAATTCAAATTAACATATATCAAAAGATCAGACAGAATTGTAAATATTATATTCCCAAAAATGTCTTACAAGTATTTAGTACATTAAACTAAAGGTAAAAGTCTAAGGTAGTCAGCAACATTTATTTCCTCTCAAAAGTTCCTAGCCAGAACTCTTAGAGACATCTTCTTCCTCCGAGGATTCCTCTCTTCTTTCTTGGCCATTTGTTGGGACTAAACTTATAGAGGATTTTTGGCATGGAGGGGGTTGGGCGCATCAAGGGGTTGTAGGAATGTCTAGTGGGACTCTAGTGTACTTGGGTGGCGAGGTCTGTGTTAGGAGAATGGGGATATCTATATGGTAGAACTATCACGAGACTATGACGTTCAGGGACCTAAACGCAAATCTTACATAGTCCATCTACTCGTCATATCTTGAGTCCATCAACCTTCCAAGGGTATGATTGTCATGTGGAACATGGGATGAAACTCGTCTGCCATTTGAATTTGAAATGTTAGGGGTTGTAGGAGTGATACATTTATCCTTAAACATACACATACAAGTACATATCATGTCTATCTATCGAATAATCTCATGTCACTATAACGTGTCTAATTAGAAATTTTACTCGTTTTAGGACCCTTCGTGGCCTACGATACCACTAGCTCCGGGAGGCCTACACAAGCGTGTCAATAATAGTCTAAATTTGCATTTTGGGTTGATGATTAGGAGTACACATCTTACCTGGTACTCGATCTAGGATACTCTCAACTAAATCTTGGTAATGTTCCACTTTGTCGGCGACGCCAAGTCCGTTCTCTAACACCCTCTTCACTCTAAGCGGTTCACAACTTGACACGTTATCTACCCCCAAAGTCTCACCAGAGTCTGCATATATTCCTCAGGTACCTTTTTATGGCCAACCCATGCAATCTCCATTCTTGATTCTCACTCGTTAGGGATTTTGATTCATTCTACTCTTGTCTTTTCCATTCGTCAATCTTTCTTGGTACTAATTTCAAATTCAACTGCTTGGTCTTTGTAATAACCTTCTTTCATTCTCACTTTTAATTGATCACTACAAGTTTTACTCAACTTTTTTCTAAGTAATTTCTCAATTCATCTTCTATCCTAGGGTTATTTATGTAATTTATTGTCTACTCGAGACAGTTAAAAACATCATACAGATTTCTCTACTATTAGTAAAGGCAAATAAAACATCATCATATAACATATGAATATTGAAAACCATAGTTAAAAAGAATTCCAAACAATATATCAAAGATGATAATTAGAATAACAAGAAAAGGGAAAAACAGTCCTTTTTTAATATTTTTATCTTTAGTTTTTTTTCCTTTGTTCTTTCTTTCATTCTTTTCCTTCATAACTATATATCTATATATTCATCATCCTAATCCAGTTTTTTAGAATTGGAATTTAAATTAAAAAAAATCTATTCACATTCCCTGTTTACTATTCACACCCATCAGCTTTACTATTTACACCTCACACATACTGGACTCACTACCCTTCCCTCCCCTTTACTTTACTTTTTACACCCCACTTTCACTAAAGTCATCCCCCTGCCTTCTTCCTCCTTGGTCATCTTCTTTTCTCTACTCATTTTTAGAGCTCATCATTTTCTCTTCCCTTCAACTCTAAGTCCCCAAAAGGTTAAACCCATACTTCGTCATCCATTCTCGACTACAGAACAAGTCTTTGATGGAGCTTTGAGGTTTGGATTTAATCGAAACTAAAAATTTAATTTGAATTTCAATAGTAATTTACAATGAATCAAATTTTTCTTCTAAGATCGAATTTATGCAAATATATGATTTTAAAGCTTATAATAATTGAAAACTGAAACGAAACTCCTGCCTCTTATTTGGTTTTTCCGGTGATATCTCCAACGAGCTCCAGCAACCTAGCCATCTCTCAGTTCTTTGCCTCATTCTCTCACCCAATTGAACTGGAATGTTGTTGTGATTAACACAAAGCTTCCAACATCTCAAACGAAGCAATTAGAGTCGGAATGGTGGTCGAAAAGTGAACGCATCTTCTCCGCTTTTTTTCCTCTTGCATCTCGATTCGTTGGCTATTTATAGGGTGTATTGGTTCGAATTTTGGCTTATGTAATTCCTAAGGTATAGGCAAACATGGCTAGAACGACGAAAAGGTAACAGGTAGGCAAGCAGCAAAGGGAAGTTTGAGGTGCAAAGCTTTGTGAGTTGTTTCAATGGCGGCAAAAGATTTTGAGATACGCTTATATAGTTTTTATTTTGTTAAATTTACAGCAATGGGTCTAGCGGTCTAATGGCAACTAACTTCCTTCTCTTCCTCTCACACCCACGTTAGAACCCCGTCCCACCCTTTTCCTTTCTTCCTTTTTTATTTTTCACATTTTATTTCTTTTGCATAGCTTTTATATTCCTTTGGGCTTTTATTCTCATTCAAGATGTCTAGCCTAGGTGGTAGCACATTTTGCTACTAGCCTAGAGGTCCTCAGTTAGAATCCGCCCAACTTTCCTTCCCTTTTTCTATTTCTTTTCTTATTTTTCCTTTTTCTTTCATTTTTTATTTATATTTTTAAAAACATTATTTTTTTTATTTCTGATTTTTCCTTAAAATCTCATAAATTAACTTATATTTTTCTTCTTATGTTCCTATATTTTCCTTTCTAAAAATATATATTTACATTTAGAAATCTATTTATTTAAATAATTTGGAAATTTGTATATTTATATCTATTTAATAAAATTTTATTTCTGACTTCTAAAATTCATATTATTATTTTAAATTTGTTTATCTTCTTATTTCTACTTTTTTTCTTCTATCTCTATTTATTTTCATAACTTCTAAATCTATTTTATATCTTTTATTTTTAAAATTTGAATATTTTTGTATTTATATATTATTCTTCAATTTATTTTAAATCATTGTGCTAAAATCATAAATCTCACTAACCATAATTTCTTTACTTTAAGAATTTTCTCCTAAAATTAAATATCACTTCTTATAATTTTAAATTCTAATCCAAGATTATTTTTCTAAATATAATCTATTTATCTTAAAAGCATGATGTTACACATTCTACTCAATCATAAGCCTTTAACATGTTAAGTTTTAGATTATATGTTCTTTTTAAGAAGTCTTACAACTTTTTATGTAATTAAAACACTTTCAAAAAAAATTTAATCATGATATAATTATAAAATTCTCTTTTCATTCTTATGTTTCCCACATGAGAAATGTTGACACCTCACTTTATAACACATTTTTTCTAATGAAAAGTGTTAACCACACTCTTTCTAACATTTTTTTATCCATTAACAAAATTTATTAGAAATAACTTACTTTGGTAAGTCTTACTTTTCATTAAATGATTTTCTCTTATGATTTAAAGGTTAGATTTGTCAAAATTGATTATTTTTAATAAATTTCAGTTAATCATAAAAAAAAATATTAAAAAGAGATTATAAGATAAAGCGTCATTAGTTTTTCTGATTTTCTAACGGATATTTCACTATTTATTTAAATTTATTAAAATTAAAAAATTTAGATAAAAACTCGTTAAATAAAAAATAAGTCTCATCAAAATTTATAATTTTAAATAAATTTTAATAAATAATTGTGTGCTAATAACATTTTCTTTTCACATTGCTTTACCTTATTGAATTACATAAACTAAATTATTAATTATAAGATTCAAAATGTTGTAGCTTTAGTTTATCGGATCACATTAATTCTTTTATGGATGATTAATTGCAGCGTTGATCTTGATATGAAAATACCACACCTAAGTACACAATATTGGATGAATTTATTCAACATGAGCATACCTCACACATGGCATGCATGGTTTCTTGACGGTCAAGCGGGCCGGGTAATTAAGTTGTAATTTTTTTTATTGTAATGCTATGTATTTGGAATTTTTTTTTTAGTTGAAGATTACTTTAAGCTTATGATTTAAAATAAGAACTTTGATTACTGGACGCATAAATTAATTAAGGTAGAATTATTTCAGTTTAATTAGTAGTGTTGAATTTAAGTTTTAGATATATAACTATTTTAAATATTTAGAAAAAGAACTTTGTACTTTATAACAATTTTATTCGGCTTAAGGATTTTAGAAAAAAGACAATATGAAGAGAGTCTTAAGAGAAAACAGAAAGCAAGGAGAGAAAGGTATAAGGAAATATTATTTTTTTTTAAGTTCTTTCATTCCATTTTTATTACAGTTAATTAATTTCCTCTAATTAACTTTTAAGAAATATAAATATGTGACACCAATGCCAAATTGAGTGGTTATATATACCTGAAAAAAAAAGTAATTCAAGAAAAATGCTTGCAGTTACACATTTATACTGTCGTTGGTCTTTGCCAATAAATATTATTGCAGGTTTATTTTTATTTTTAAATTCTCTAATTATTAATTGGGTTCAATCTCCCTATTGTTCTGCATATTTTTCTCAGCTGTTAATTCTATATATTCATTTTTGTTTTAAGGAGAAACTATGTGACATCATATTAGTTAATTACATGTTTTAAATAGCTCACAGATACACAGAAATTTACAAAACAATAGAAGACCACTACTTAACATATGTGATCGTGAAGGCAAGTACATTCCTTAATTTGAGAATGCTATTTTAAAGTTATTTGTATCAATTTAACTATCTATTGTTTTTGTAACGTTTAATTAGCAATTTCTTTGTGAATAAATTTGATTATATTTTTTGTCATTCTAATGTAATGCAGGGTGCAAACATGTGACCCAAATATATAAATCCAAAAAAATTTATCATTTGATTAATAGATAATTTCTATTTTCTTTTATTTTAGATGATGCTTCAACTTAATGGAGCATATCTATTTATCTGTTTACAAAATAATATTAATGTTTATCATAACTCTCAATTTATAAAATTGTCAAAATAATGGTGACATTTCAGTTTAATTATTTAATTTATTTAAGTCTATCACATCAATAATTTGTCAAAATATTTTATTTTAGTTTAATTTTTCACTTTCACTCTGTCAGTAGAATTTCTCTTTCTTCTTTTATATATTTACTTTCATGTAATTACTTATAAATCTCTTTTTTTCATAATAAAATTAAACATTTCTCCTTAAAAATCCCTTAGATATAATAAGCAATCAATAAAAATACAAATATTGTTCTTTCTCTTTCTCTTTGTTCTATTTTCAACATTTGAAAAAGGTTCATTCACTTGACTACAATTTAATAGCAACCAAAGCGTGCTTATAACCATACACATTAATATAGTATAGGTAATTTCTATTGTAACCGGATGATGTGATTACGAAGTTCATGATAAAAGAAAACAATTTAAATTTTAAATTTTAAATTTCTATGATGTTGTTTAAATTTAGAAAGATATTATCTAACTTTAAGTTAAATTTTATTTTTTTTTAAGATTATGATATTAAGTTTATAAATAAAAAAAATTTAAAATGAAAATAATCATCCAATCTGAGAGGTCTAACCGTGTCAAATAAATTTCTGTGGTCTTTATTTATTTCTGTGAAGAAGTATATGTTTTCCAACACATCTCTCCTAAGACCAAATACAAATTTGGATAGATGAAGTAATGAATGGTCGAATGTATGCTGGCTTAGCCTATTATCTTTCCTATACCCAAGGGTAGCTCCAACAAATTTTATTTCAAATATTTTTAGGATGATTGTTGTCAAGAAGTCTTGGTTTATTGCAATTTTGACTCCAAATATGTTAATTGTGTTAAATATTTCTTTCTATTTTTTTTACTTTTTTATAAATAAGTTCTTTTTCTAGTATGTCATTAACTTATTAAAAAAAATCACGTATAACTAATTAGATTTATTGACATAACTATCATATATATTTAGTATTGACACAACAATTACACATGAAGTTAAAACATAAAGTTTAGTGTATATTATCGACAAACATAAAAGTCATTAAGTCATTTAACTTGTTTGAAATATGTATAAAACATATTATAGAAAATGTATTATATTTGCCTATACTAAATAAGCAAGATAACATCATTAAATCAAACAAACAATAATTTATACTTTTTAATATTATATATATTAATCATAACTTAATTATTTCATATTAAGATTTTAAAAAAAAAGTCGAGTGTAATCTATCACTCACTTTAATAGATATGATCCTAATTAGAAGTCATTATTTTGAATAACTTTTCTGGAATTGGTTGTCTTGTAACAAAGAATTATAAAAATAAAAAGAAAGGATGAAAGATAGAAGATGATGAAACTAGTGCAAAAATTTAAACAATCATATCAATGGTGCATAATATAGAAAAAAGAGAATTAAAATAACAAAAAAAGTTAGAAAGATAGAAAATAAAAAAGAAGGTGTCACACTTATGAGAGTTATAAGTCAAGTGAAAAATTGCCACAAAGATATGAAAATCTTTGATAAGATTCAAAGAAGATTCTAACCTTAAAACCAAAAAAAAAGTTAATGTTCAACTCACACTCACAAATGAATAAACCTCAATATTATTCAACTCTAAAATTGAAAGGAGTTACGTCTCTATATATAAAGTGTACTCCAAAATGCTACTCATACAAGGAGACTAGCCCTAATTTTAAGAAACATAAATAAAAGTCCAAACAAACTTAAGGTCTAAATTATAAATGAAAATAAACTAAAAATAAACCTAATCTAAGATTAAAACTTAGGTTCTTAATTAATATCAAATAGTTCAAAGACATTTAAATAAAATAAAATGTTTGCAAATTCATAATTGATGTGGTTCTTAATTAATATCAAACTAGTTCAAAGACATTTAAATAAAATGAAATAAAAAATAAAATGTTTGCAAATTCATAGTTGATGCATTATTAACTAATTTATAATTTATTAATTAATTATAACTCAAATTATTCAAAAGCCACAACTCCGAAGTATTTTTGAAAATATTATATATATATATATATATATATATAATTATTATGAGTGATACAAATATAAGTCTCACAAGTCATAACTATGTTTTAGTATATCAAATGCTACTTCAATAATAAATTACTGTAAAATAGTATTTCTGGGACTATTTCGAATTATTTTAAAATGATATGATATTACATATTTAATTTATACATTAAATATTATTCTGGCTTACTCAAATTTTTGTTGAGTTTCACCACTAGGTTCACAGAAAAAAAATTGAATATTTCACCACTTAACATCCACGACCCAGCATGCAATACATGATCCAAGATTTATATATTAGCTTGCATTTTATTATTGTACGCATGAGTTTGCACCGTACACGCAAAGTTTCACATGAGATGTTGGGTGTTTGCATATCGGTCCTTTCTGGCTGTTCTGAAATAGTATGTCCTGTGATGGCATAACGTAATATTTTTAATTTATCATATATGTGGTAGTATGAGATATTAAGGTGGCATGGTAATGACATTTCGAGTATGATTGTGATGACAATACCACTTCAATAATAATATTTCTCAACAGCATTCAACATAGGTAGTCTTTTAACATGTCATTTTTTAAAAACAAACATTATTTGCAGAACACATTACTATAATTTCAATCCAAATGTACTATAATGTTGATAAATCCAAATTAATCATACATATTATTTATATAAAAATAATCTATTAATTATTGAGTTTAATTGTCTAAGTTAATGAAAGAGACTAAAAACATAGAAGAAACAAATTTAAAGAACTAAAACCAATCAATTTTATTTTTATGGATTAAAGATAAAATGAAAAATCATCTTCATAATTTATCTTTTTTACAATTTTAAAACCATTTTACAAATTAAAAGATAATAATAGTATGATTGTCATCTCAAACTAATAGTTCATGTTATACATGTCACACCCCAACATGGATGTCATATTATCATTTAATTGTCCAAGTTAATAGTAAGGATTAAGATCAAAATAAAAAATTTATTGGAGACTATGATTGATCAAAATTTGATGGATTGAAAGTGAAAACCGACCTAAAATTAGAGAATAAAAAGTTATTTAATCCTAAGATAATTTTATGGTAGAGAAAGGACAAAGCCAGTAAAAGTTAAAAGCTGATTTAAAAAAAACTAACTGCGGTATTTCTATTACAAATCACACTGCAATGCATAGAATGAAAATCTGACCATCCTACTTAAAACCATTAATCCTTATTTTAATATTTTATGTTACGACATTAAACCAAGAAAGTAACAGCATATGTCTTGGCATTGCTTAACTTCCTTTTCCTTGCTGGATTTGCTGAAGAAGAACAGCAGCTAGCTGTAGTGTTGCTTGTAGACGTTTCTGTGGATCTGCATCAGCATCTTCCTGCAAGCTACTATCTATCTGATTTCCATCAGCCTCTCTTTGTGGTTCCCTCTGAACCACCTGAGGCACATTTGAGATCTGTTGTTGCTTTTGCATCTGTAGCATTTGACCCAGCTGAGATGTTGAGAGATCAGAATTCACCGGATTGTTTTCTGTAGCATATTTCTGGGGGGGTCTGGATGAGTTGTCGGACGAGCTAAATCTGGATGAGGTGTCGAGCATGCTAAATCTGTTAACCTGCCGGGGATCACCCAATGCAGATGTGCTTGAAGAGCTTCCTGATTGCCTCTGCTGCTCAAGAAGAGATGCAGCTAGTTGTGCAAGCTGTTCTGGTGGAAGGGCTCCCACAGGCACTGATAAAGGATCTAAATGTCTTATATCTGGGTAAGACAACTTGCTATCACCATAAAATGGAATACCAGAAACACCACTTGGAATGACAGGTTGGCGTTCTTCAGCAATAGGTTCTCCAGTACCACCTGATGATTGCAATGGTAGAGTTCTATTAGAGAAGTTCTGCAGATTTTGAGAAGACCAGTTTGGTCCAGAAGTTCGCTGTTGGATAGGATAGTTGCGACTTCTTTCATCATGAGACTCAGACATGCTAGCCATGACACGAGTTGAATCAGAAACTGATGGAGCAGCTGCAAATTTATTTCCCAGAAATGAAAGATTGCTGATTCCAGAATTACCTAATTCTGAAATAGATGGGGATGTAGGTACCCGTACTGAAGAAAATGATGACTTTGGATGCGGTATGTTCTCATTATAGGACAGCAGGTTTTCGTTTGTCATTTCTCTTTGAATGTGTTCAGGACCATGATTTAAACCAGGATTCTCCAGCCTCAGAATAACACCAGATATGCTCAACTTACCAGGTACCTTCAGTACTTTCTCTGAGAACTCTGATGGAGGAACAAGAAATAAGGTGGTCTTGTCATCCAACTTGGCAACTGCAGCACGCTGCTTTTCCTCCAGATAATGCATAAATTCATTGTAGAATTCCATGTCAGCATCACTTCCTGGCACAAAGAAAACAACCCAAACACCAACTGCTTGGCTGTAATGCTTTGAAAGCATATCTAGACCAGTTCTTGCAGTGCAATCCAAGAATTCGGGTCTGAAATCAATGTATTGACATTAACAATCAACATAAAAACAATTGAGAGTAAAATAATTATAGTAAACTGCTTTGGTAGTGTGCTATAGTTGCATGGTTGCAATGTTGATGAGTGTATTGTAATGCCAGAGTTATTAATCAGATCCCTCACCACCATTTCATGGCAGAGTTTGATCTATTGGCTGTCAGCATGAGCTTATTGAGGGGAGATTTATATTGTCTACTTACAAAGGGGATGGGATAACTTCTTTGGAGCTAATTGATGTTTCGTTATCTCTTTGGTTTCTATAGGGGGATTCCTCATCCTCCTATTCTGTTTTTTTTATCATCTAATGAATTGTTTTTGTTGAATATTGTATCTATGGCCCTTTTGCAATGGGCCAATTATAGGATCTACATAATTATGGTAATTAGGCAATTAGGATATCTATAATTAATCTATCATTTATTATTGGGTACATTGACACCCGGATTGAGTTGTCTCTTCTTTCCTTTTCCTCTCAAACACTTTTATTGAACACTAATAAGATGCTGCATACATGCATAAAAACTAAAATATGTGTTTAATTTGATAACATAGTATAGCATAAATGCAAAATTAGACAAGTTCAAAAGCCACACAGGAGCCACCACAACAACAATTTTTTTCTAGAAAAGTTATCTTGTTTATTAAACAAACCAACTTACCAATATACATGAATGACTAGATTAATTTCTACCTCTTATTGCACATTTCCTAAATTCTTGACTTCCTCTCAATTCCTTTGAATTAATAAATTCTCCAGCAATAACTGTAATGCATATGAACAAAACAACTGTCAACTGATTCTATATAAAAATAATAATCACAACGCATTTGAAAATTTATCTTTGTTAAATGTTTATATGTATTTTTATATTTATTATCTTATTAGTCAATCAGTCCCTTTTCTTTATGCTGTAGTTGTTCTGTGAGTGTCCATATATACATAAAAAGATTCAACTGAGTGAAAAAGACTCAAGCTTTACAAAAATATTTTCAATCTTCAAACTTAAATTGGTATTAGAGCAGGTACGATCCTGCTCTGCAGTCCTAGTCACAGTTCACCAAAAACTGCTGTCCACCACCATCCGCCGGTGACCTTATTTCAAGTGAGTCTAGGGTGAAAGCGCATCATCAAGTGCAATCTAACCCAACCAATATCAGGTTGAATCGCCAATCCACACACTGCTTGTTTCTTCACTCTGTCAGGCGCATGCACTTCACGCGCCAGTCAAACACCATCAAAACTTCTCCACAACACCACCACCACACTCGTTTGAGCTTCCTTGCTCCATTTCAAGGCCTGTTTAGCTATTTTTCTCGTGTTTCGTTGGTGGGTTCAAGAATGCTCTTCCTTTGTGTTTGGTCTTTGTTTTGGGAGTAGGGACTATCTCAGGACTTGTTCTCTCTATCTCTAGAACTCCCATCATTACTACAGAGAAACTTAACAGTAAAATTTATCTTTCATGGTAAATCTAGGTGGAATTATGGTTCCTTAGTCAAGGGTACCATGATCATCTAGAGAAAGGCCAGTGAGATATCAAGTGAAATTAGGGCACAATGGTAAAAGCTTGACTTTCAGCTTTGTGCAGTGTTACAGGAGTCAGTTGAATCCAATATTTTAGGGTCATTTAGAACATTGAAAACCTGTTGCACTTTTTGGAATAAAGCTCAAGATATTTTTGTTAATGATGTTCGATGACTGTATGATTTAGCTAACAAGTTGGCTTCTCAAGCAGACTAATCATGATATGATCTCACATGTTGCTCAAGCTCAAGCTACAAGAAAAGAATTAAAGATGCTCCTAGAGGTTGATTCCTAGAAGAGGATCAAACAAAAACTTGATAGACTATATATGGTTCTGATTATGTGGACTTTGGACTCAGATTTTTATACTGTTTGTGATTAAATTCTGACTGGTCATGAAATTCTTTCCATGGACAACCGAATCACCAAGCTTCTACGTGTTCCTACTATGGTGCAAAATGAGGGTACCACTGAAGCTATTGAAACCTCTGCAATGGTGGTCACTTGTGTAAGAGGAGGTTGTGGTCACCAAGGAGGACATGGTGGTAGAGGTAGACATCCTCAATGTACATATTGCAAGAGAATGGGTCATACCCAGAACACTTGTTACTCCTTTCATGGTTTTCTTGATCAGGCAGCACATGTATCTAAATCTGAAAAATCAAAACCAAAGTTTTCAGACAAAAAGTATCAAAAATATTTGAGGCTGAAATCCAGCAACCAAGTCCAGTCATCCTCAATGCCAAGTGTCTCAACAACCTATATTTCTCAATTTATGAAAGGTCAAAGTCCTTGGACAGTTGATTCAGGTGCTTCTGACCATATTTTTTGTAATAACTCCTTATTCTCGTCTATTTCTCTACCTAAGTTTCTTCACTTGGTTACTTTAACTAATGGTTCCAAGATTGCATCTCAAGGAGTTGATCAAGTCTTTCTTTCTTCTTTAAATTTAAATTATATTTTATACATTCCTAATTGTTCCTATAACATTATATTTCTAAGTCAATTGACCACCCGTTTCTTAAATTACTCAATAACATTTAATATTGATTCCTTTGTCATACAAGAACATGGTACGGGTCGTCTGATTGGCGTAGGACATGAATTGCAAGACTTGTACTATTTGAAAACCAACCCTTCTATGTCTTGTTTTACTACCTCATCTCCAAAACTTTTGCATGATCGTTTAGTTCACCCAGTTTGACAAAGTTAAAGATGATGGTCCCTAGTCTCAAGCAACTTCAGATATTAGATTGTGAATTATATCAATTAGGCAAACATATTCGATCTTTTCCTAAGCAAACTGAAAAAAAATGTAACTCAATTTTTTCTACAATTCATTCATATATTTGGAGACCAAATCGTGTTTCATCTTTTGGTTTTACATATTGTTACATTTATAGATGAATAATCTCATTGTTGGTTTGTCCATCAATTAGACATTAAAAATGTCTTCCTTCACAGTGAATTGGAGGAAGAAATTTATATGGACCAACCTCCTAGCTTTGTTGCTCAGGGGTAGTCTAATCTAGTATGTAAACTCTATCACTCTCTTTATAGACGTAAACAATCTCCAAGAACTTGATTTGAAAAATTCATTCATGTTGTGTAAAGTTTTGGGATGAAACACAATGAAGTGGATCACTCTATTTTTTATTGTCACACTTCTCTTGAAAAATGTGTCTGTCTAGTTATTTATGTTGATGATATAGCAATTACAGGGAATGATGCTGCAAGAATCTCTTGGCTAATACAACATTTAATTAATCACTTTCAAATGAAAGATCTTGGTTTTCTTAAATACTTCCATGGTATAGAGGTGACACAATCCAAGGAAGGCACTGTTATTTCCTAGAAAAAGAATGCATTGGATATTTTGGAAGAGACAGGAATGAAAAATTGTAGGCTCATTGATAGTCCCAAAGATCCAAATCAAAAGTTAATGTTAGAGCAAGGTGAATCATATTCAAATCAAGAGAGGTAGAGGAGATTGGTGGGGAAACTCATCTACCTCACAATCACTAGACCTAATATTTCCTTTGTAGTTAGTCAATTCATGCAGGCTCTTAATGTTGATCACTAGAATACGGCCATTTTTATTCTCAGGTATATCAAAAAGGCTCTAGGACAAGGACTTTTATATGAGGATAAAGGTGATACTCAAATTTTTGGGTATTGTGATGCTAATTAGACAGGTTCTCCCACAAATAGACATTCTACTGTACAAGTTATTGTGTTTCCATTGGTGAAAATGTTATTTATTGGAAGAGTAAAAAACATAATATTGTTATTAGGTCTAGTGCAAAAGCAAAATATAAGGTTATGGCCTTAGTCACTTGTGAGTTGGTGTGGATCAAACAACTTCAAGAACTAGAGTTTTGTGAAATTCAGTCAATAAAACTATACTGTGATAATCAGGCAGCCCTCCACATTGCCTCCAACCAATATTCCATGAAAAGACTAAACACATAGAGATTGATTGTTATTTTGTGAGGAAGAAGTTACTATCCAACGAGATCAACACTAAGTTTGTTGGTTCAAACAATCATCTTGTTAACATTTTGACTAAATCTTTAAGAGGGTCTTGGATTTAATTCATATGTTTCAAGTTTGAAGCATACAATTTATATGCTCCAGCTTGAGAGGGAGTGTTAAATGTTTATATGTATTTTTATATTTATTATCTTATTAGTCAATCAGTCCCTTTCCTTTTCTGTTGTAGCTATTCTGAGTGTGCCCAGTTTGAACCTCCATCACCTTTTGTACTTATTTTGACTCTGTTTCATATATATATATATATATATATATATATATATAAAAAGCTTCATCTGAGTGAAAAAGACTCAAGCTTTACAAAAATATTTTCAATCTTCAAACTTGAGTATCTGAAATCCTTATATGGACATTGTTCAATTTCATCATAAAACCAATTGGTATCAAGTAAGTTGCCCAACAGGTATATAAATTGCATTAAGATAATTGAGACAGACAATGTGAGACTTTCCAGCAAATATTAAACACTTAATTTAGTATCATTTCTCTACATTCCATCCGTTTCCATGAATCCAAAGATAGCATGAAGTTAACACATATTTTACATGTTACCTCCTTTAGGGGGTAAGTTGAGAAAATATTATAGAGCCATTAAAGTTAAAAGTTGATGTTTTCAACTAAAACAAAATTTGATGTGGTGTAAGAGACAAAACTGTGTAGGGGGAGGTTATCAGAAATTGAGTGAAACCATAGGGAGGTAAAGTATTATTTACCCATAAAAATATCCTTGTACAGTAAAAATTAACTTGAAAGCTCTGAAGCAATGTTTTCAACAAGAATCTAACTATAAAGCTAAAAACCAACAAGGCAATGTCATCTACAAAAGTTTAACTAAATGCTTCAGATAATAAAAATGTCTACAAATTTTAGCTATATCAGTGTATCCTCTTTTTTCCTGTAACAAAATTTTAAGGGGAGGGGAGATTGCCCCAATTCCAAGGTCAGTGATGGCCAATAGATTGCAAGATTTTTCATGTGTAATAGAAGCCATTTTCCTTTTCTTTTGTTTTTCCCCTCTTAAATCTCCATGTTATTTTACCCTTTTCAAAACTAGTTTTATCTAATGAATCCAAGTAAAATTAGAATAGCTAAGAAATAGAAAAAAGCAAACAATATTTCAAAGTTAAGACTACCTAAATCTAAAAAAATAAAAAAAATGAAAGGAATATTTAATACTTACAACATCATATCTAGGACTTTCCCCACAGGGAAGCAGCGTGCACGACAAACAGGGGTTCCACCTTTAGCAATGGTTCCTTCCCATTTCCACTCAGTTAAAGATGAACTATCAGGTTCAGGTGTAAATCTTTTCTTCTCCACATATGTTGACTGCAGAGCACCAGGACCCATTTGGAAACTATCATGAGGTTTCCAACCTTCATGTCTATCTAAACGAGGCAGAGGTGAATTTGGGGGGTGATCAAGAGCCTGGCCATAAGTAAAATTTCCAGCATCAAAGCCTTTATCAAAAGGCTCGTGTGGGGGTAAATCAGCTAATAATCTAGGGAAAGCACGTCTCTGTCTTTCTAAATCAGAAAAAGGATATTCTGGGAGCTCTCTTTCAAGAGGAGGAGAACCAGTCTTCAGCCTTTTAGCCTCACGTAGATAGGGAACATCTGGCAAGGCCTGCAGATCTTCAAAGAATGCACCCTTTTGAGGAAGTCTCTGTGGAAAATCACCCACATGAGCATGTCTTTCTCTTGATGGACTATTCATATGTTCATAGATTTCTTGTGATACTCCTTGTGTTCTCCCCTTCTCTCCAACTTTCCTTTGCTCATATGTGTTAGTTCCGCCAGCCCATGAAGAACCCCTTTTGTTAAGATCATATGGATTAGAATCCCAATTCCGCAAATGGTTTGGAGAACCAACGTTGCGATCTGCATTGAAGCTTCGGTCCAGTCTAAGATTCTCAGAAGATCCATCACGACCACTTGACTTGTAAATTGGGGAACGAGAGCCATTGAATGTTCTCCTCTCACTGTTTGATGAACCAGTTTCACTCTTGGCAAAACAAATATGTACACGGGGATTCCCAAATAACTTCCCCTTCAGATTATCCCTTGCTCTGCATGCAGATGTCAGGCTCCTAAAGCGAACAAAGGCATAACTACGACCTGGAAATGTAGTGATCTTTGCTATCTCACCAAATGGAGAAAAGGCCTTTCTTAAAATTGATTCGTCCACCTTCAACTGAGCTGGGAACCCAATCCACAGAACCTCACTAGGTTCTGGATTTTTATCACTCGGCTTGTATTTCTCAGAATAATGCAGTTCAGGGCTACCATGGTGTCCTCTAAACTCTCTCTGCGAGAAAGGAGAACCCCTTAATGTTGAGTTCCGTTCATCCCATGAGTAATCTTCATCACGCGACATTGCTGATGGCTTATCCTGTAATTCAGAACATAACTAACTGTGAGATTATCATACATTTCAAGCATTTAGATTTTAATACTTTGAAAGAAAAAATAAATCCATAATCAGATGCCAATTACAAAGGTTAAGTGATTATCAACATCCAACATCATGGAGCACTAAGATTAACTAACAAGTGCTTTTTGCATTCACAACTTGCTTAATACAAAGCATACTGTTCTTCTAATGGTGGCATGACACACTAAACCCATAGAAGTGGAACAAGACATTGCACCATCAAGATTTGAGCACAGATCAAACATAGCAACATTAAACAAGAAGAAATTTACTAATAAAATAATCAAAGCTGAACTATGAAGTCTTGACCTAAAAAGAAAAAAAAAAAAAGAATGGAGAAACAAAATACATCAAGACAATAAAACACCCAAAGCTCTACAAATAGAACAAGTACAACTTAATCTTATCCCACAAGATAGAATCAGCTACATGGATCAATCAATACCACTAGGCTGTATCAAAGACCAATGTATCACAGACCTCCAATCTCATCTTCAGTACACATCAACAAAATGTCCTTGACGGTTACACCATGCAAGAAGAAAACAATAGACACTTATTGTTTACATTTTGAAAAAGAAAACAACATCCGCATATTTCATCCTTCTTTGAACTTAAAACAGAGCCTAGGATGCCATATTTGCAAAAAAATTAAGAAAATATCACAAAATAAACCACCCTAAGGGTTTATCATCTGGATCATGTAACATGCAAAATACTTTGTACTTAAATTTTTCACCATAGAACTACTATGTGTTGGTTATTTAAGCTTATAACGATGCATGTGTTCAGTACACATGATATCAAGCATACAGGAATCTCTAAATTATTACTACTGCAATCCATTTCTCTAGATTAATAGAACCAACCCATCTGTTTGTGTCCATCAATCACTCCATAGAACCAAGAATATCAGCAAATGAAAAATTCTATTTGAAACGAGGGAGGGAGAAAAAGTCCAGGAGTTAGTTTTCTACTCCATGCTGTATCAGATTACTTAGCACATATAGTACAGAAGCAATTGACCCTTTTAATCATTCACAGCAAAACAAAAACATCCATCAAATCTGGATCAGATGCATGTATGATTCAGTAAACATTAATTCTTAATATATTAGCAAGACAATTCAGCAAGGGACAGGGAAGGTGCTTTGTTTTCACTTTGTCCTAATAGGGAGATAATGAATAGAGAAAGACAAATAATAGCCAAAGCTCAAAAAAAAAGGTTACTCTGTTATTTTGTTCCAGTTAAAAAATATGAAAATATCCAATATTATCTTGATCATATCTTAGATTATCAATTAAGGCTCCATCATATGTCTCAGATTATTTATGCCTCTCAACATGGGACCAAAGCGGTACCATCCTCCATGACCTATCCACCACCACTACACTACCAAAAGCTCTCTAAAATTTAAAGTTCTACTTATTTTCATTATTCTTCTTGCAAAATTTCAAATAATGATAGTGGCATATTGAAGGGCCCAACTACTGATCTGTGAAAGGACGGATCATATAAGTCAGAACCTTCATTGGAGATGAAATGGGCTTAGCCTCGGTCATATTGGTTTTGGATAAGAGATCTCAAATGTATTTAGCATTTACTCTGAGTAAGATATAGTGATCCATCAGGTTGAGGCTTAAATTCAATCCATCAGGTTAAAGCTTTAGAACAGGATCACCAATGGATTTCAAGAAAGTAGCAATGGCTTTGATTCAAAGAACGGCCCTTACCTTTTTTGACATTGCAGAGTTTGGTTGAGTTGACGAGCCCTCACCTTCAAGTGAGTGTTGAAATGATAATGGATCCTGTTCCATATTTGGAACAAGTGAGAATGGTTGATAACACGTGAGGATCAACATAGTGAGAGATGAATGAAGCCAGGTGAGTAAATCTGGAAGTTATCAGGCTCGATATGCAGGGTTCTCTAACCCTAGATCGCAGCTTCATCAGAAAGGAACTGCGGGGATTTCAGACTGAATCAGAACTTGATGAACCCAATGAGTCTTCAAGATAGGTTCCACTTGATGCCACACCAAAAATTCGAGTCATCCAGATTTTCGCTGATCAAATTAGAAAAATTAACTCCAGAAGTCATTGGGAGAAGATTCAGCAGAGTTTGGGGATTTGTCGGTGGCGAATTTGGAGTTACAGGTGTTTGCGGTGGATCAATAGCCTTGGTTAGCATTAATAGCTCTGGATAAAATGTTATAATTATGAGAGAGGGGGAGAGAGAGAGTAGAGAACTGAAAAGTTGTACTATTGACTGTGAATAATGTAGAGACAGGCACTATATATATATATCAAGATAAAAGAGGTAAATTCTAACTGACTGAATAGAAAGTAATTAGCTGTGGCTGTCTAACAGTGACAGTTGCAACAAGACTATACTATAACGCTATATACAAACAGCCCTAAATGAATTTAACCATAAAGAACAAGGGCAGCAAGGGTTGAACTCCTAAACACTTTGCCATGAAGATTTGATATGTCAAAGACAAACTTGATTAAAAGTTTAAGCATTTGGTTAAAGCAATTGAAAGGCTTTACATTTATAACAAAAATGATATGCCTTCATTCCTAGTCCAAATTTCCCAAAACTTTGCACATAATTTAAATGGAAGCAACCATGCTACATGTTTTAGAGTTTTCCTTTTGGAGGTTGTCCTTTTCCATGTACTCTATTCAAGAAAATTATTTCAAGTTTATCTAAAAAAAAAACAAATATCTCCATTTCAATATACAGAAAAAGTAAAGAGAAATTTGGATCTAGGAAATTTTCTATAAACATTGTCTTTGACAGCAAAATGGCTTTGCTTTTCCTTTACAAACTACTTTATAGCATCACATTATCTAAATCCCTAAGTACAGTTTACTATTATAAACCAACTATCCCATAAGCAAAAGCTATTAGGTGAAGACACATGAATGGTTTTATATTACCTACATTATGATTAAATTCAACTTATAATTGGCAACCACTTAGTCATAAATGCTTTGAACCATTATGAACCAAGCATCTCGAAAGCTTAAGCTGTTAAATGAAGACTGGTTAATGGTTTTATACTACATCTCTAACATTTACAATCTAATGAGTGGGATGCTAATTCAGTGGTGAAAGCTACACATACTAGCCCTTAGATCTCTTATCTCCTTGGGTTTAGGTGAGGGTTCTTGTACTAAATTTTGGAAGGACATTAGGGTAGGTATGTTTTTCCTGTACTCTTTCTACTTTGCATAGAGAAATAGTAACAACACACTATTCATTCAAATCAGTGTTATCTATGTCAGATGGCGAAATATGGTTAAGGTTGAAATTTGACCATATAAACACACCATTGTGACCTGTGGCTCTTCCGTAGCAGAGCTGCCTTTACAAATTGCCTATGGTGATTGGCAAAATATCTGTCACACCATTCTGCCATGGTGCCTCCATTTAGCAACATTGGTTCAAACACACTATTATTGACGAAAATATATAGGAATTTGTGAAATTAAACAGGACTCAGTCGATATTTGACGAACTTAACTAATAATTTCATAATTTTCAATAAAAACCAACTAATTATAAAGAGTGTGCTGGAAAAAGCATGTTAGAAAGTGTAGCTAAAAGTTCTCTTTTGTATAATGCCCTTTCTTGAGATTCTACTTCCTTAGCAATTTGCATAATAGGGAATTCTCTAAATCGCAATCCCTTAAGGTGTTGTTTGAGTCTGTCTCAAACAAAAGGATATGGTCCCTTGACAGTTCAAGCTTACTAGTTGCAAATCCTATTTTAAATTTCTCACTTAATGGGTTATGGCTAGGACAGGATTAATGCCAATGATTTACTTCAAAAATGAAGACCACTAATTGCTTAGTCTCTTGATTCACAGATTCACTTCTGAAACTAGTTCTCATTTGTTTTTGCATTGCTCAACAATTTCCCATATATGGTACCTGTTTGGAGTTTTTGGTGAACATTGAGTTTTCCCCAAGGACATCCAACAATCCCTTTGTGTTAAAAGACCGACTATTTTCAGTTTGTCATTATTTGGTGTAAATGGTTGGAACAGAATGCTAGAATCTTTATTATCAGTTATCACATACCTCTTGATTCATTTGGAATCAAACAGCTTTTCTTAAGGGGTATCTTTGTTAGACCTTCAGACAAATTGGCTTGTCTGTTGCATGTTTCTCGTTTTTATTTTTTTATTTTTTTCCTCTTAATCTATTAATATTTAGTTTCTTATCCTCTCACATTTGCACCTCTCCTTTCTATCTTAATAAATTATTTGTTTATCCCAAAACAAGAATAGTAAGATTAGATGTACTTTGAATATTATCTCTAGGCATACATGCTCTTTCTAATCAATCATGCCTTGTGTGATTTAGCAATGAGGAAGAAAAAACCTCATAAATTTGATGTTTGAACTTCAAGTAGAAGATGCCACTTAAGCAAAATAGAATAAGATAATCCCTATCTCAACCAATTAGTGAGCATCGGAATTGTATGTACAGGACCAAAATTGTATTCTAGATTGTAATTGTAAAGCTTCAACTAGTTTATATCACTTCACACTGTAAATTTAGTAGGATAGTTGTAGAGCCATTTTACAAAATGTTGCTTAAGATTAAATATATCTACAATTTACTTGGATAGATGTTATTTGTTGTTAATAGAAGCACTCCAAAATGTTGCAAGTCTCCAAAGATCAACCTTCAAGGGGTCCATTGGATTCTTACCAATCAAGGAGACAAGGACCAAACCTACTAAAAGCTTAAATTACTAAGGGAACATCTAATAGTCAATATAGAATGGAACGACAAAAGAAGAGTAGGAAATGATATGAGCATAGTAAGCTCTAATTTCATCCTTTGTTTGGTGAAAAGTGGAGGTAAAGTTCAATGTTTTAAAAATCAAATCGGTGTTACTGGATTAATGGGTCATTGGTTGAACCAATGAATCACTAGTTGAACCACATAAACCGGTGCAGGTGACTTAATAATTAAAATTATGTATATATATTATTTTTACCACATATTTACCAAGTGTTTGTTGTGGATAAGTAGTAAGATGCAACTTTTAAGCCTTATGTGTGTAGTGAGTGTGATTCTTGTTGAGCCAACTTTAACATTTTCTTTCAAACTAGACCAGCCACTAGCATAAGGCCCCCACCACATCAATCAAGTAAATTTGTGCAATTGGGAAAGTCACTTCATGCAATCCACCACATAGGTCATGTGCATTCTTGGACCACAAAATAGCTAACAGCTTTTTAGTTCTTTGATTATGTGCATGTCAGTTATTTTCTTAGACCATGCAAAAGACTAGTTTGCTCGAAATTAGGTTATTTGTTCTAATCCAATTTGATGTTGGTTTTATGACGTCATCACCAAATTGATGGCATATCCGATCTAGTAATTGAATTGACCCAATTAGGGGTCTAGTTCTCGATCCAACTAACTGGTCTAAGTAGGATTTTAACACACTCATAATGATAAGATTATTGATTACAATAACAATGATAGAAATGTTGGTAGTGAAGTCAATGATGACAATAATGATAATGATGGTGTTAATGATGGCAATTACAACAATTGTAGTCATAATGATCATAACGTCAGTGATGACATTGGTGATCAATAACAATAATGGTGTTGGCAATGCAATTATCATTAACAAAGGTGATAATAATAATGGTGGTGATAACAGTTTTGGTAACAACAATGCTAATTGCAGAGACAATGATGGTGGCAATAGTGTGGTGACAACAACATTATTAAATAGTTGCTATAGTAGCACTATTGCATAGCAAAATTTCTTAGATACGCAATTGTGACTTCGTTAGCCGTTACAAACACTAATTGTTGTGGTTATGTCATTGTCATGCATCCTTTTGACATCTTTGGCAAGTCTGCCAATTGAACTTGGGTTAATATTATGCTAATATTTTTGTATTTGATTTTTATTTGTATACAACTTAATTTTATATACATATATAATCATATTAATATATAACCATATATTTCAATAGTCATGCGATCGCTATATGCGTGTGATTCTATTTGTTATATGCTATAACATATTATGGTGACAATAGAAGTGTTGGAGATGTAATTTGTGGTGATAGTCATGGTGACTATAGTAATGATGGTGGAAATAATGGCAATAATCACAATATTTGCATATAATGATAGCAATAGTGATGATGATAGTCACATTTGTAGTTGTAGCCATCATTGCAATAGTAATTATAGTAGTAGTGATGATGGGAGTTGTGACAATGGTGACAACAATTATGGTAGTAAAGGTGGAATAAGGATGTTGCACAAGTATGAGGTATGGGTGAAAAGAGGGAAAAACCTCTATCAAATCCTACTTGCTCCTAACCCAAATTTCCTTAGGATAATTTTTGAACTAATGAACATGTAGGATAAGCATACAAGACAAGCTTATCATATCTTGTCAACTCACCAAATAATAGATTAAAATAGCATAACTTATCTTATTCTATCAACCACTAAATAGACCCTAATGAATAGCCAATCCATAGTTCTAAATCTACCGTATCCCCTCTCTCATAAGAGACCATTGGACTTGAAGTGTGGACAATGCACAAGCCAATTATACCCTTTATTAAAATATAAGAAGTAAACTTTTGAGCACTTGATCAAAGAAGCTCTAATATCATGTCAAGGGCCAACTCTCCTATAAGTCTAAGCAATTAAGTGAAGGCTCATTAATGATTTTAGATTTAACATTTTGGTTGGTTGGTGCCTACAACCTTTTAAAGTTGAAATATTGAAACTAAAGTGAAATGGCAAATTCTAAGCTTCAACAAATACAAACAACTCAACATTGTAAATGCTTATGAGTGTATTTTCAATCATTGATACAAATAAATATCACTTGAAGTCCCTTGGCTTTGCTTTATGTAATAAAGGCAAGCTGGCTTCCCATTCAAATCCAATGTGTTCATCTTTCTAAATTGACTTAAGTTTTGCATTTGATTATGTATATGATGGATTATAAATCTTAGTTCAGGTTTGATCTTTGGTTCTGAAACAATTCTTCAAAAATATCTATCCTTGTCCTCTCTTGATAGCAAACTGAACCATCATAATTCTTAATTTTAAAAGACTGATATATTTCCAGTTGTTATTTTCCAAAAAACTGAATGATTGAGAAGTTTGTTAGCCTTTCAAGTCTTTCCTCACTTATGGATGGGAGGATTTGAACTTCTTGCTCTTCCATAGTGCATTCTAATCAATCGTTCTATTTTCTTGCTCATTCACAATGCAGAAATATATTCCCTCTTGATTAATATTAATTTTGTCCCTATATGTAAGACTTTTTTTTTAAATTTACTTGTCCCTTTCTATAAGACTATTTTCAAGTTGTCTCTTGCATTAATTATTTTTTATCAAAATATCCTTAATTACTTTATAATAAATGTTATAAATTAATGAAGTAAATTCATTCTCTCTCTTGTGAGAATTGAAAAAAATGACTAGCATATATTACTTAATTAAGTAAAAAGTAATTAAGTAGAAAGAGAGAGATGATATGTTCCAATAAATTTAAGAATAATTTTGAAAAAAATAATACAAATTGTTAATAAATTTAATATTGTTAATTAAATTAATCAACTTTCTTAAAGGGTGTGAATTAGATAAAAGAATTTTATATTAACGTAGGTAGTATGTTGTTAGAGATGTGTGATTCATGCATATGCTCCTTCCTATATCCAGAGTTCATACTTTAATTTGGACAACAATACTCAATAAGTCACCAACATGAAGTTGCCATACCGTCACACAACTCACAGACACTTTGGATAAAATATAATTAACAGTGAATTTTGATTCTATAATAGTTTAAGGACAATAACCATAATCACAAACAGAAGCATTTTCACATGTAGATTAAGTTAAGGAATTTGGAGCTTTTGCTGGAAACAGAAATTAGAATAAAAAACTAGCTTCAATGCTTTTTTATGGTGATTCTCACAAAAGAACTTTATGTAGACGTTCTTGAGAGTTTTGTTTTAAGCTGTGACATTTGGTGAATATGGATTAAGCTGTGCCATTTGGTGAATATAGAACTTTCCCTTCAAGAGCAGTTTCCTCAGTGATTTTCTTTATATTTTTGGAAGGAGAAATCAAAGCCTCATGGAAATGCAATAGGTATGCAGTTATTTCTTGTATTTGATAGAAGCTAAACCTTATTTTCAAATTTAAGTTTGACCCATTTGCTGTATTTTTTTCTCTCTCTGGGTTTTATGGATATTTTCAGAGGTTACTTTTGTTTAGCTGTGCAGTATTTTACCTGTGTTATGCTGTGTTGTCTTTTCTGCCAACAATAAAATCTTGTTCTCCTCCTTTGTAATCCTTCTATATATTAAATTATTAATCAATCAATAAAAGCAAGCATGATAAAGTATAGTTTAAAGCTTTATTCCAAACAAATGCAAGTACATACATACACATCTGGAATTGCAGTTCAGCTCTATGACTAGACGTGAGAAAGAGTAAGGTTCCACCCTATGATAAAACACAAAAAGAATAACAAGAACTAATAATATACTGAAAACTATAAAAGCATCTAAGTAGGCTATGTGTGCTACAAAAAGCCAGAATTATCCAAAAATAAAAGGTCGCATCATGTTGCAACTAGCACATTCTTGCAAAGAATCCAAAACTGTAATCAAACTTAACCCATATGATGGAGGTCCACTGCATATTTTGATATTTTCCTACTTTCTGAGACATGTTAAGTAGTTTCACCAACTAAATCACAATAAAAATTTATACACAAGCATTTTTTATTTCCATTTCCTTCAATATAATTTTTCGCCAACATTTGCAGAGATCATCATAAAAAGTAAATGGAAACTGACAAGAATACAAATTTAACGTTGCAGGTCATGCAACTTTGATTTTACCCCCACAATTACAGTTTTTGTGTTGGATATTGACCAATGTTTGCATAGAATCAAACACAAGAACACTGAACAGATATCACTGCCTCTTGCTGCATTTTCTCATAAGTAGGCTGGATGAAATTTTGGACGTATTATTGACCAAATATGCAGTCCTCCTGTTAATTAAATGTTATGCCTTTTTTGCTGCAAAACTTTGATTCTTTATATTCTCTAATTAAAGGATATCATTATTATTTGTTGAAAACAAACTATGGCAACTTCATTTGAGATCTGTTATGCATTACACTTCTAAGTAGCTAAAGCTTCCATTAAGATTACCAATTATATGTACTACAAAGTACAAACCATTTCCATCAAGAACTTGGACATGTATGCAAGTACATAAAACTTAAATTGAAAAGGATGGAACTCCCATACAATCATATATTATAAACAACATACAATATAATTGCCAAACAACTTAAAGCAGTAGCATCATCCAATGCATCACATGTAAATATGGTCATAACCATACCCAAGTCATTATTAGGCTAAATTTTTTAGCAATGTTCAATCTATGCTTCATATGGACAGCTGATAGAGGTTTAGATTTGGTATGGTTTCAATTTAAAGCACAAGGTCTTTTTAAGGGGGTTTCTCTAGCATATGTGCAAGGGGATTGTATGGAGTTGCTCTATTTATGTTTTCCTTTTTCTTCATTCTTTTTCTTTATTGCTTGCATTTTCCTTTTACATTTAGAAGGATCCGTTATCGTCCAAATCCTATGTAATTAACTATCCTGTCTTCATCTTAATGAATCTCTTGCATAATTTAAAAAAAGAAAGAAAGAAAGAAACCATAATTCAACTATGCCACTAGCTACACTATGTCCCCTTAATAGAACTACACTGCCAACATACAAGCCATTCCAAGTTCCAACTCACTAGACATAACAAATTAACAAATAATAGACAATCAACCAACCCAGATGGAGAATAAAAGTGTGTCACAATTATAACACTCCTGGATATTGAAATAAGTAACATGATATGGTCATGGATAAATATTACTACTATATTGAGCCATTGAATGCTTGCTCTTAGAAGTTATTTTTCTTTTTAATATATTTCCAGTAATTTATTCATGTATAGTGGAAATAAGTGGAGCTAATGGCATAAAAAAGCTACAGCCAATTTCAGATAACATATGTTGCCCTGACTTTTCTTTCTGTAAATTCTACTGGTGGAAACATCAATCTTTTACTAGAGTGAATAGTGTGCAAACTAATAGGGCTAGTCCACTCATTCTGCAGTTATAAATCTGTTTTAAGTTTCTTTAAATTTCTATCAGTTGTTCTTGCCTTTTGTGAAGTTCCATTCCTTTGGACAAAATTGTTTGCTTGCTCTTTACAGTCTTAAAACATACAGAGGCTATCAATTTATGCCATATGAAGCTCAAATTAAAGAGAAAATTTTTAAATATTAATAAGTTTCAATTGAATATTAAGGAATTAAACATTAAGAATATTGTTTTGACAAAATCCTTAGACTTGTTAATTTTACTTTAACCAGTATCCTAATCAATTGAATAACTCAAGTTTTTTATTCTGCAATATCCATTCTCATATTTTAGTTCCAGATTAACTCTCAGGTCCTCTCTTAAAGTCTAAACAGAAGATACTGAGGTCTGGTTTTTTAATTGATCTGAGTTAATAGCAGTATAATCTACCTATTTTATCATGAGTTTCCTGTACTTTTGATGTTGAAACCGTTGGAAGTGCAAAATCCCATCAAATTTGAAAATTACCAAGAGGCAAGCATGAAATATTTCTTGCCCCAAGATTTAGCAATATGGAAAACCATTGCAGGACTTGAGAGGAAGTATCATGAGTTAATGCTGCATGGATCCACTAGGTTAGGTAGTAGATGGATGAATAGGTTTTTGTAGCACAGTTTGGAATGAATATTAACTGAAAATTAAAAGTAACTTTTGACCATGTGCTTCTTAACAGCAAGGTGCATATTCTGGAACACCTTAATTTGAAGAATTGAACCATATCAAACATCATACACGGAAAGCAATAACTAGTCTGTACTATTCCTTCATTTTTTTCTTTGCGCGAATTTTGCTGATTTATCTCTAAGCCAATACTATGGCATTTTTTTTTTAGGTTCAACTGTCATAGCACTGCACAAAGCTGAAAATCAAGTTGCTGTCATTGGGTCATGATTTCACTTGGTATCTCACTGGCTTCTTTCTCTAGATAATCACGGTATCCTTGACCAAGAAACCACAATTCTATGGAGACTGACCATAAGAGATAATTTTTACTGTTGAATTTCTGTAGAGATGATGAGAGTTCCAGAGATAGACAGAACTGGCCCTCAAATACCAAGCCATGCTGGTCCAATAGAGGCAAAGGATGAAGGGAGGATAGAGAAGGCTCTGACGAACATGGTGGTGTTGCAGAGAGCTTCCGACGCAGTCTGGTTGGGCATGGGCAGCACACGCTTGACTACGCACAAGAGAGAGAGGCAGCACGCAGAGACGTGTGACACAGTATTTTGACCTGAAATAAGTTGGGTTAGGTAGCACTTGATGAGGCGATCCTAACCCTATAATCTGTTCTAAGATTAACGGTGCCAGATGGTGGCAGTTGGTGGCAGTTGGCACATGGACATTCAGATTTCAGATCCATCTATATTGATTGACTGCCTCCATATGTTGTTGCTATTTTAGGTTTTGGATCTTCCAAATTATTCCTGCAAGAGGTCTGGACCCATTTTTTTATGATCCTTCGATAAAAAGATTCATTCTCTTCATAAAAAAGAGGAGGTAGAACCAATAAAGAGTGATTTTTCAATTCATCCCTGGAGTTGAATAACTCATTCAAGAAATGTTTTTGATCCAATCCAAAGGAATCAATAGAAAAAGCAAATCCCTTATGATACACCAGATCCGGCTCGGTTGTTGATAGAGTGAATAGACCTACCATTTCTATAAATATCTCTTCTGATTCAAAATCATGGTGTAACATGTATCTCCCCCTATTCCGGTCATGGAATAGATGAAACAAACCCAAAAATGGATTTTTGTTCAATAATGAAATCTTATTGGAACTGTCCAGTTCACCCTTTGGAATCATATCACATCTGGATATGATGAAATAGGATGAATTGAGCTCTGATATCAACTTAAAGTTCAGGCACTATTTTCTAGAACTGCTTGAGTTGATTTTTACTCACTTTGGGGTAACTACTACCGGAATCTTCTGACTTTTTTTGACCCACACCTAGCGCAGTGGACACACAGAAGATTGGAAGTTAGAGATTACTGTTCCGATTCTAGATTTCCTTTTTGTATGTATATTATCATACTATATTTTCGCCGGTTATACTTTTGGCTGTCTTGGGATGGAATGCATATCGTTTGTAGACATTTTATGTTATTTTGTTATTCGGTCATATACAAATTTCTTATATATATATATATGGAGGTACATTCAATAAATTTTTACACTTCCAATTCTTTATACATAAATGTTTTTAAATTGTGAATTCATTTTATTCATTTGTATTTCTGCTAATAAAATTATTTCTCAATAACCAAACTCTTTTTGTTTCACGATAACATATTTTCTTCTTTTACATTAACAAATAAAAAGTTTTAAATTTTCGCCATATTTCTTTAAGTCTCAAAAATTTTCACGCAATTAAACAAAACAAAAATGTTTTAAAATTCAATAAAAAAGAGAATTCAATACCTGTTTTACGTACCAAAATTTTAGGAAGTTATAATACAAACTTGGCTTATATATATTAAAAACAGAAGTATATACACTGGAAGAAGAAAGTAGAGACTGGCAAACTGCACAGCAGTGTTGCAGTCTGCTATCCCAGGCTAGCCTACAGGCACACAAAAGCAGATACAATAAAGAAAAAGTACATATAACTTTTAACACATTCATATAATCAGCTGGAAAAGTAACAAGCAGTAAAAGGTGGGCAACACTGACCGCCTTTGCAAATTCAATTCTAAGCGGGTTGCTAGCAAGAGGAAAACCTTGCAATGCTCTCATGGCATCAATAGCATCCTCATCCCTTCTGAAATTTATGAAAGCATAGCTGCGGCCGGACTGGAATGCCACATTCTCCAGTGGTCCAAACCGCAAGAAATGGTGAGTAAGTTCTTCCTCTACAATATTGTGGGATAGATTCCCAACCCAGAGATGCCTGGAAGGAGGATTGTTGTTGTTGCTGTTGCTGTTACGGTTGTCACGTCCACTAACCCCATTCCCCTTATTATCATCGTACCTTGAAGGGTAATCCCTCCTAAACCGGTCCCTTCCTCCTCCTCGACCCGACTGTTGCCAAACAAAACATATAGAATAAAACACGGTAAATTTTCCATCATTCTCCTTATTCTCTCACAAAACTAACCCAACCAAACCAAAATCATAAACCCACACACACAAACAACAATCAAAAACCTGTTTAATTAATCTTGCCACTTAGAAAAACCAAATGAACGTGTTTTCATTTTCTGATTTCATTTCTAATTACCAGGTACGGCCCAAACCCTTGCTTTAGGCCACCAGAAAAAAAAAAATAAACGTTATTTAATATTAATATTTATACAATATTTGTCATTAGCTGATCTAGTACAATGGTAACTATAGTGTGCTTTTTCTATGATGAATGGAATTCGAACCCTACTAGAGGAAAAATTATTTTTATTTTTGTAAAACTCGTAATTTTTTAAAAAAGTTTCGCTTTAGGCCTACTAACGTGTTGGGTCGGTTCTGCTAGTTACAAACCTATCAACTTGTTTACAATCTGTTCCTTGTACAAATCTTGAAAAAGAGGGAGTAGATTGAAAACAACATATCAGTTTTGCAATTAAAAAACAGAAAAGTTTTCCCAAAGTAGTGAACAGTCCAAGTGTTCCACTTCATAATAACCGCATCAAAACGGCTTCAGAAATTTAAATAATAATAATAAAATTAATTAATGAATGAAACGAATGAACGGTGTAGAATACCAAGAAACCCCAGTCTCAAAATTTGGGGGCGTGATGACGATGCTCGCGACTTCAACAACAACAATAACAAATTAACAGTGAAAAACCCTAAATAAGTGACTTGACTGCTATAGTGTGTGTTTGAAGTTAAAGATTTGAAACAAATGAAGTAGTAAATGGGGAGCCAAAGAAAAAAAAAGGAAACTGACCATGGCGGAGTGAAGAGGCCAATTCGAAAGAGAGACCGAAAATTGGGAATTTCAGCTTAGGGTTGATCGAATTGGTGGATCAAGAAAAGATAGAGCGATGATTCCCCTCAGTCACTGTAGCGGAAGAAGCAATCACTGATTCTTAGGGTTTCTGAGAAATAGTACTCCATACCAATACAGAAGGGAAATGCACCAACCCAAAATACTAAATATAGATAACGGTCATTTAAAGAATCTAACTTTTAAGGCTTTTTTTCTTTTTATTTTTAATTATAAATTTATAAAACTATCATTCTTTTTAATTTTTTTAAATATTATTACCAAAAATAGTACAAAATAACTATTTTTGTTTTATTTTTATTTTTCTGATTATGTTTAGATTTTTTAAAACAAAAAATATATTAAAATAGAATAAAAGATTTATAATTAAAAGTCACAACGAAAAATGAAAATAAAATACATCATGAAAGACTCTTCCTTTTCACATGAGACTGCATATGTTTTTCTCAAAAAAACAATGAGCATAGACAGCAAAGTTTGTTGTTCTCTTGTTATTTTTGCTAACTATATATCACAATATATGATTAAACAATATTGTAGTTTAACAACTTTATCTATTAATGCATTTTAACTAAATTATAAAAATAATAATAGCTAAAATAAACATCAGTAACACTAATTGTGTTTTAATTTTGAGTAACTCTTAAGTAACCACAAACCTAACACAACAATATCCAATTAAAATATTATATGTCATTAAAAAATAAAAAATATCATTTTTGTTATGGCTGTGTCTCTCTCCCACACCCTGTCACCGGTAGCCTCTTCTCCATCACAAGCAAGATGCAAAGATGCAAATCTACATACCTCCATGAAGAGATTGAGGTGAATCTAGTAAAACCCAACTTTTAAGATAGAATTTGCTTTTAAAAATATGATAAAATATATTTTTAGTTTTTATAAATATAAAATATTTTTTTATTTTTTATTTTTAATTATTAATTTTTATTATTTTATTTTATAAAATATGTTAAAAATAAATTATAAATTTTGATAATGATTTTAGTCATTTTAAAATTGATTTTTGATGAAATTGATTTTAATTCTAATCAAGTTTATCATATTTTTTATCTCATTTTATCAGTAGTGAATTGATTTATTATTTAATTTAAATTTAATTTATTTTTAAGGTATTTTATAAAATAAGAAACAAAAATTGATAATTGAAAAAATAAATTAAAAATAAATTTTTTATATATGTATAAGAATTAAAAATATATTTAATTGTAGAAAATAAGATAGAATGGGGAGAGGTTTATGACTTCCATTATGTCTATATCTTTTTCCGTGGTTCTCATGGCTTTCATGTTGCCAAACTTGAACCCCATGTTTGATCTATCTTTTCCATTAGGAGTAGAAGCAACTAGGATTTATATAAATTATTACAAGTTGTTATGGTTTAATTGGTGGAACCAAATAATAGTCATAAGATACCGTTTTTGTTACATCCCAAATCCATATATAATATTAATTTCAAAGTTTATTTTTTATCACAGGATGTAGGTGAATGTTTAAAGGAATGAATTAGAAAAAAAAACTAAAGGAAAGGATGAGTAGAAATTTTGAATTTATAAAATTTGAAAATTTATAAAAATAATAAACATAGAGATGATTGATCTATAAATAAATAAAATAAAATAATAATAATAAATAAATAAATAATAATAATAAAATAAAACAAAATAATAAATATATAAATCTGTACGTAATAAAAATAAGAAGAAGGGAGTGAGAAGGAGAAAAAGAGGGGTGCGAATAGGATAAGGCGGACCAGTTGGGCTGACGGCCCAACTGCGTCCAAAAAAAAATCTGAAGCGCCTCAGCCTCAACAGGGATCGAACAGGGGACCTGCCGTTCTTGTACTCAGCGTCTTAACCGCTGAGCCAGGATGCATTCGATGAGGACTTAAGGCATTTAAATCTATACGAAGCAAATCTGCAAATGTCAAACGCGAATGGCGTTGCCGTGTAAGAAGTCATACATAGTCACCCTCATCTCCTCCGTACGCCCTACCCTGAACAATGTCATGCCCAAGTTCAGAGCACTCAGCTAGGACTTGACGCCCTGCTCTCTGCAACCTGACTCGTGCCCATACCCTGCGAAGCGTGCACGCAAAGCCAATCGGGAGGAACGAGTGCTATAAATGGCAGCGAGAACTCACACCAAGGAAGAGGAAAAATACAATTTAAGCCCTTAAATTCTCTCTGGTTTTTCATCCTCTGTGATCCGTTCTTGTCTCGTTAGTTTCGTAGTCTCGCCTAAAACATGTTTGTACCAATAGCTCAAGGAAACGCTCCCATAATCAAGAGGAAGTCACGCCCACCGGAGCGCCGCTATGAGTCTCGTCGAAACGCGTTAAAAGGTAGGAGGAGTCGTTATTCTAGTAAATTGTTGTTTGGGATATCATTTGTAATATTTATGCGGTATTGATTCGGTAAAGGAGGTTCCCTCGAAGCGGAACCAAATTCGCGTTCTCTCTGGTTTGAAAATCGTGACGAAGAATATGAACAGTAAAGGGGTGCGGATAGCATTTTCGAGAAGAATGACGGGTACAGATAGCAAAAAACAAAAAAATTAAGAAAACACTCTTTTTATCATAATTCATTTTATTCCTTTACTCATTTAGGACAGTTTTAAGCTTGGTAAAAAGTGTACGACAAATCTTTTTCATAAAATTTGGCAAAAATTTAATTTATTTTCAATTTTTTGAAAACACCCTTGCTTTACAATAAACTTCTATTTTAGCTTTTGTATTCAAGAAATTATGTGGATGAGCCCATAAACCTACATAAAAGGTTGTGAAAACAAAATCTTAGAAAAATCATATTTTATGAAAAATGACTAAAATACCCCTGCATTAGGAAAACTTAATTTATTCCTACTAAAACCCTCTAAAGCCAAAGAGAACGAACTTATCATACATGGAAAATTACATAAAATATTGGGAGTGGAAAATAGAGATAGGAATATCCCAGAAGTCATCTGATTTAGAAAATGACTGTTTTACCCATGCCGTGTTTCTGAGAAGGAAAATAGGTTATTCAATACAATAAATCAAGGTTACACATTTAAAAATTTTGGTGAAGATATAAGTGTAAATTACATAATTTTATGATCTATGAAACATAACTATGTATATATACATATATATGTTGAACTGTCCATTCAGTGACAAAAATTCTTGTTGAACCATATGATAGACAATGAACCAAGATATGCTCAGACTATGATGATACATTCTATGATGATTATGATGTACAAAACAAAATATTGTCAATGGAGAATCTTGATAGCATACCAGTACCATTGTAAAAGAAATAGGAGAAGTGACAGACGAGATAAGATTGATAGATAAATAAGAAAAACCTATCGAGTGAGAATTTAAGACGGAGAATGCAATAATTGATCATAGAAGGTACCTGAGGAATGTACGCAGGCTCTAGTGAGACCTTGGGGGTAGATAAGGTGTCAAGTTGTGAACCGCTCGGAGAAAAGAGGGTGTCATAGTACCAGTTTGGCGTCCTTGACAAAGCAGATCATTACCAAGATTCAGTTGAGAGTACTATAGACCAAGTACCAGTCAGGGTATGTACTCCCGGTCGTCAACGAAAAAGTTGCAAATTGGACATTAAATGATACGCTCGTGTAAGTCCTCCCGGAGTTAGTAGTAAAGGAGGCAACGAAAGGTCCAACAACGATGTAGAGAACCTACTTGGGCACAAACGGGGAGATAAGAGTTGACGATAGAAAAAGATACCTTTTATCTTAAGCCTAATTCTGAATTGATGGCTCACTTCTACACCCCTCATTCTTTCAGATCAACATGGCAAAGGAATTCTAACAACTTTTTCACTTGACAATCTTGTCTTTGGAGGGAAGATGAACTTACGATTGGGTCCAAGGTGACGATACATTCATAGGATATGTCTGTTTTGCTTTCAGTCCCACAAATATAGTGGTGTCATGGCAGTTTCATCACGTGAATCTACCAATAGTTCTTTCTCAAACCTCGCCGCCTAGGCTCCTGAACATACCTGCCGACCGGAGAAGGCCACCGGCTGCTCAACCACCACTATCTTCAATGGAGTCATTTCAAGCTGGCAGTGGGAGTCACAGGGAGGAGCCAACAGATGAAGAGGATCCATCAGAAACGTTCCAATTAGATTAAAGCAAGTTAAAGAAAACATGATGTTTTAAGAATTTTGTATTACCTTCTTGAATCATGTATGACTTCTACTTTACGAAATGAGAACTTGTTATGAAAATGTTGTATGGAAATAGTTATCGTATGAATAAATTGTAACTCCTTGGAGTCGTTACGTTATAAGTAAATACTCGCGCGTTATCTGTAACATCCCAAATCCATATATAATATTAATTTCAAAGTTTACTTTTTATCATAGTATGTGGGCGAATGTTTAAAGGAATGAATTAGTAAATAAAAATTTTAAAAGGCAATGATTAGTAGAAATTTTGAATTTATAAGATT
>JAMLFT010000388.1:0-44220 GCA_026544285.1 Pachyrhizus erosus
ATAATATAATTTATTTTATGAAACATATATTCTTTTATAATAATAATAACAACAATAATAATATGAATTGCATTAAAATAATTAATAATTAAAAATGGTATTATGGTGAGTTTTACATTCTTTTAATTGTGTTGTCTATTGTTTATCAAATAATGAATTGGACAAAAAGTTGTCCAATAATTTTAGCATTGGTGTTGTATTGTATATTAGCAAGTATTAAATGACACCCAATAACTTCTTAATTAAAATATGATAATTTGTTTTAATACTCTTGTAATTAGTCAGGGTTAGTGGAACACCTTCAAGTTGAAGGGACTAGACATAGTTCGGTTTGAGTAAACTAATATAAAATCTTTTATGATTCTCTCCTTTTCTTTATCCTTATGTTTATCATATACAAAAGCTTTTTATCTTGTCTAAAATGTGTTTTGCTAAAAAAATTTATAAATGCACATACACACAATTCAATTTCTTTTCTTATGTGTTTCTTGTTATTTCATGTATGTTACCTATCTCCATTTTCATACTTTGAGCATGAAGTGAGATTGTATCACACTCTTGTTGTTTTCTTGTTTCTTGTTATGTATGTTGGTGGCAGGTGATATTTAACAAGACCAAGTTCATGATGCTAGAGAAATGACATAGGTGTAATTATTATCTTTATTTGCTATACTTTTTTTATTAAGTTGTGAAACTTTGATTAGATTGTGACATTAGATTTGAATTAATGACATTAATTATTATCTTTGGATTTATTTTTAGAAACCTTTTGTGTGACCTTTTAGAATGTCAAATCTTAATTATTTGTGAGATTTACGATATGGAAGTTTGATATGACGTTCATTACCTTTGTGAAAGAAAAGTTTTAAATTACCTCTTTTTCTACAATGTTTTATTTCATGATTTAGTTATGAAAAAGGGTGTTGCCCATACACTCATAACTATTATTTAGTCAACACTAGAATACATGATCAATTACTTAAAAGAACTCATCAAAATTTTACAAGGATTAGATTTTTTTTTATTGGAACATAAATTACAAAAAACATAAAGATAAAATTTCTCTTTATACATATGTATCTACTAGTTACCATTTATCATCACACTACACAAGCAATGACACATGTTCAGTATAAAACAAGTCAAACTAAGACGCCAAGTAATTGCTTAAAAGAAATAAACAATTGATTAAAGATATATGGGAATAATAATTGTATAATTAATTATTATCATATTACATAATTCAAACAACAAAAAAGAGAAATTAAAGGTAATGCCTAACATGAGTTTACAATCGAAAATATTATAGAATCCAACTTTTTAAATTATAGAAAAAAAATTCTGGGTTTAGAAGATAAGATTCAATAACCCAAAAAAAATGTCAAACATCTTCCTCTTGGAAAATTAAGAGTAATGAAACTCATATTTTCAATAAAATAGAGCAATTACACACATTATGATTGAAAATTTTCCCTTTCAACCTACATTGATTTTTGCATAAGAAAAAGCAAATAACAATAATAATAACTAGAATAAGGCAATGGAAATAAGCAACATCCAATTTAATGAGATATCCAAAAAAAAAAAAAAAACTTACCAAATTGCAAAATCCATTTGATATTATTAATTTGTACGAAGTTAACAATCTCAATCATTCATATTTTTTAATTAATATATCTTATGGTTGATAATGAGTGTACCACCTATTTATTTTAGTGCTTCATGTAAGGTTATCTCTATCTTAGTAATGTATTACTTTTTACTTTTTGGGTTCTTGAATGGGTATTATAATTACACATAATTTATATTTTTTATAATTTAAACAATTCATTTATCTAATTTATCAACTAATTTTTTTTTACTAACTAGGTCCCACAAATAACTTTACATCCTTACATTTTATCAACTAAAGTATTGTGCTTAATAAGATAACCACTCATGATAAGATGCCTTTAGGGCAACTCCAATGAGAGTTGCTTTTTCACTTTATTTCAAATTAGCAATTTATGCAACAATTTACATACCATTAGAGAGCAATTAAGAAAAAAAAAAAAGAGTCACTCAAAGAAGCATTTGTTCCTTTTATTTTTATAGCTCTCACATGTCCTTCAATATTATATAAAAATTTCTTTTTTGAATTAGATAATGAAGTTCATTTAAACAACATTTTATAATTGTTAGGTCGGAGTAAAAAGTTATTTGAGTTACTTATAGTAATTAAAATAATATAATATAAAAAATATAAAAAATTATAAAAAAAAATGAGAGATTAAGTTACTATAAGAATAATTTTAAAAGAGTTATTCTCCATATTTATCTTTCATTTTCTTTCAATCCAACAATTTAACAAAAATTGCTCATTAGATCCAATAGATTAAAAGAAAGGTGACTATGAGAATATCTCATTTTAAAATTACTCTTGGAGTAACTTTATCCTTCCTCATTATAACATATTACATGTGACAGCTATAATGAATTACGTGTTCAACATGCCCTTACACTTTAAGTACCGTTTGCTTTGGATTACGAGAAATCAATAAAGAGCATTAATATCCAGAAAAAAAAAATAATAAATAGCATTAATAAATAACATTAATTGAGCTACAGATAAGGCCCACTCTGTCCCCTCACCGCTATCTATTAAAGTGAAATAAGGTTTTGGGAAGGAACCCAAGTGTTGAAGTTGAACAACCATACAAACTTATCAATTTCGAATTCTACTCAACAAATAATTGCACCCATGACGATAGAACAAGCTCGTCCTCCTCAACCAAACTCCTGCGAAAATTCAAGGAGCAAGCGCATCATGGCTCGCCTCAAAGACTTTATCCTTTCTCGATTAGATCCCTCTCATTCCATTGATTCCTCTGTTCTCGAACGTCGCCTAAATGAGATTTTCAGTGACTTTCGCACCCTGGCTCACCCTCCGTATGCATTAATGATACGCACTGCAATATCGTTGTTGAACGAGGAAGGTTTGATAACTGAGGAGGCCATATCAGAGTTCATTAAGCAAGAATGTGATGATTTTTTGTTGGCCCATGTGAGAACTTTGGGCTTTGCAAAAGCTGCATGAAAATAGGGTAGAAGAAGGAATTAAAGAACAAGTTCTAGTGTGTGAGTGAGATAGAAGGTTCTAGAGTTCTTGACTCACATTGAGTTTATGCTTATGATTTATAGTGGTAGATCCCCTAAATAAATGTTTACTAGGTGAAACTTTGTTAATCATGTAACCCAAATGGGTACTATAGGATTCTAATGAATAAATTGTTGTTTTTATTATTATTGATGTTATTACCATATAATTTTGTTTTTTGTACAATTTTATTTACTTATATTATGACATATTGTTTAAAGACTTTTAGACCCAATCCCATTATGTTATGTTATAAATTTTTTTTAGCATCTTATCAAAAGATAGAGCCATTTTGTTTTTGGAATTGGATGATTGATCACAATTTTGCATGTTTTTCCATATTCCACATCTTATATTTTGTTGGATCAGCTAGATGTAAGTGTTTGGTATTAATGATGTTAGTACCCCTATCATGTATATTTTTTTATATCACTAAGGCATTTATAATCTCATTTTTGACAAGTTGCTAAAAGTGTTTGCTTAATTTTGACACGTTATTATGTTTGCATTTTGTGAAATTACTTTAGAGTATTATTTTCTCATTATAAATCTAATAACATAACTTTTTTTCCAAGTGAGATATTATTAGATTATTTGAAACTGGACAATCATTGTTAATGTTATTATTTCCCCTAAAACAAATTATTAAATGTCAAAATATTAGAGCATGTTATTATTATGTCTTAGTTAGGCGCTTATTGATAATGTTCATCGGGATTAATATTATTATGATAAAACACTATTAGTAATATATTGGTGTGGTGGGCCTTTTATAGGCTTACTATGGTGGGTAAGTGAGTCCGTATTGATTTATCACAAGAAGTGACCATTATTGTTTCCACTTTTGTAGTGTGGTGCCCTATGGAGATTTTACAAAAAATAAAGGCATTATGGAATAAAAATAAATTTTCTCCTCATTTACATGAACTAAATGGATCTAATGTGGTTTATTTACCCTAGTAATTTTAAACTCTTTGTTATTATAATTGTTGCAATAAGTGAAATATATTGATTTAGGGATTGCTTGTGTTACAAATTTCTTTAGTTTGAATCAACCATAATACATATTGAACACTAATCGAAAACGCAAAGCCCTAAAATAAAAATCTTGAATTGGAAATAGCTAAATTACATGAAAATCACACGACTCAAATCAAAACAACCAAAAATGAAAACAAATATTCTTCCTAAAAGATTCTCTTTGTAATACCTAAAGTTTATTTTCAATTCTTTATATTTTATTTAATAAATATACTTATATGTTTATTAATTAGGTAGAAAATATGAGATTTTTTAAATACATTTCATATAAAATTAAAATAAATGTGATATAATATCATAACCAACAATCATGCATGTGACAATATCATACATAAAATAAAAATACTAGTGAATTAACTCATAAGTATATGTACATTTTTCCACCATAACATAGTATCTCAAAAAGCATATCTTGTAAAACATATGGAAACACAAAAAGGAGGTTTGAATTGTATTTCTTCAAAAGCTTTTCATAAAGATGTTAAAAACCACTTGTTTTAAGTAATGTCTATTAAGAGCAAGATGATATAAAACTAACAAATGATAAGAAAAACTTTGTTCTTTATGAAAACGTTCAAAAACACCTTATAAAGCAAAACACAATGAACTTGTTAGTTAAAGGAAGGTTAAATGCAAAGAACACGAGTAGTTTTATACTAATTCATCTTTATCATCGAGACTATGTCTAGTTCTTGGTCAATCACCAAGTTTCACTAATACTAAATATATTACAAAGTATTGTTTCAACAAACCACTTCTTAGCTCAATCCTAAGTATTCTTTACAGTAGTCTCTTCAAGTTATATCCTCAAGTATTTTTTATTACAAGCCTTTGCAGAATGCAACACAATCCTCAAAGGTTTGTGTTTACGTTTAAGGATTTAAAACGTAGTAAATCATATGATACAAATAAATGTATAAGGAAGTTTATGTAAGTCATTACTTTAAGGATTTACAAAGGTTTTTTAGAGCTAGAAAAATTAAGAAGATTTACAAGATTTTGAATTATAATTGGTGCTCAAAGATTATTTTCTAACTTAAAATCTTTGAAACTTCTTTCATTTATAGGCCTTCATAAAAAACAATTGTTATGAGTAAACAACTTTTTGTGTTTGTCTATTGGTGAATTTTTGTCGTTGCATTAAATGTTAAATTTAATGATTTTCACCAATTAGTTATGTTGATCTAATAAAGTAAGTTGCTTATCCTTCTTTTTCCACTTTGTATCTTTTGTTAGAAGTCACATTACTTTTAGTGTATTTAAGTGCTTTTTCTTATTGCTTTTTGACATGTCTTTTGATGTAGAAGGTTTCCTTAATATGTAATTGACTTTTCTTCTTTCTTTAATAAATCTTATGAAGAATAAACGAACTTTCCCTGCACATAGGATCAAACCATCAATGTAATAATTATATCATAAACATTTTATAGGCCTATTTTTTGGATTTATGTTAGATTCAATTGACCCATGTTTGTGCTTAATTCTTTGTTGTGGATTGTGTTGTGGATTAGTGAGCCTAATTAGGCTTAATTGTTAATTTTTGATAATTCACAAATTTTTTGTATGCTTTACATTGTTTTCTTGCACAGGACATATATTGAACTATAAAACTCATACTTGGATGATATAAAACATTTTGAAAAGCTTAAACAAATACCTACAACTTTGTGTCTCAAAAGCTTAATTTAATTTTCATGTTTTCAAGGACAAAGTCACATCCAAGATTTTGTACTTCAATTTGATTAAATATTTGGACAACATTGTAATCTAGTCCAAATATTTATTAAAAAATAAATAATTTAAGATAATCATAGTTGAGATAACAATAGAAAACTACAAAAGTAAAAATCATCTCTTAATTATAACAACCTAAATTTTAGACTAATATAAACACACATATAAACTTAACTTTATTATTTAGACAAAAGCTTACATAAGCATTTAATAACTATTACAAAGAGAAAATTTAAATTTCATTTCCTAGATCTTCGGAGGGATCTTCTTCCTCGGAGAAGGCAACTCTGGGAGTGAATCTGACCACTCTATGTCTATTGCGACTTGAGGAAGAGTTGTTTGGTCGTCTTCTCTTGGGATATGATGGAAAACCGGGAGGCGATTCAGAAACTCATGGAGGTTCCACCTAAGTTAATACAATAGGAATGTTTATTTGTCCATATGAAGTGGGGGTAAATGGAGCTGCATGAAAGAAAGAAAAACGGACATATCTTGTGTAGGTATCTAGTTGATACAATGAATCCCTTGTCCATCGTCCACACAAGGGGGTTATAGACACGTGAAACAACGAGTGGAGTTCTTCAAACATCTTTTCCTGAAAGGGTTAGTTGTAGGAGCGAATCTTCAATTCTTAAGTAATCATGCAATATTGGCGTACCTGAAATCGTTTATTCTCAATCTCACCGCATCGAGTCCTATTTAATAATTTACTAACATTTTGGGGTTCCATCGCTGCCTCTTTACTACTATCACCTGAGACTTATGTGAATCGTAATATTAAGTCCATGAGTTGCAATTATTTTGGGTGACGGTCAGGAGTACATATCTTAAGCTGGTACAAGGCTTAGATACGCTCTACTGACTTTGGTAATGTTCTGCTTTGTCGGGGTTATCAAGTCAGCTTTGTGACTCCTTAATTTGGGCAGTTCACAAACTTGGTGCCTTAAACACTCCCAAGGACTTTCACAACCTACATACATTTCTCAGGTACCTTCTGTAGTCAACCCATTGCATTTTCTCCTTTCTTTAGCCTCACTCGCATTCTATTTATCTGCCTTTACTTCTGTCAATCAAGTTTCCTAAGTGCTAGATCCCTAGAATCTTCTGATCTGAAGATTTCTGTTTGTTCATTTCTTTTTATTTAGCTATTACCTTGGTTTGTTTTTGACTAGAGAGGGATCTCTTTGTTTATGGAGACTTATCGATCTTTTCACTTCTTGAGCTGAGATGGTAATAATTTCCTTTTCTTTCATAATTCAAGGTATGCTACTATTTAATTACTCAATAAGGTGTTTATTGAGTATTTATTTTACAATCAATTCACTTACTGGAATTTCATGTTAGAAATTCACATTTACCTACCAATCTTAGAATTAAATATCTCTTAAGAAACTTGTTCTTTAAGTTGAATGCTCGATTATCATAGCTATATAGTTTTTATGATTCTTCCCTAAACTTTTTGTTAGAATCTTTAGGAAGAAATTATTATATAATGAATCAAATTAGGTCTAAAGGTACTTTGGTCTTTTTTTCATAAAAGTTCTTAGAACTTTATTGTCTCCTTTTTATCGTGATATTTCAATGTTTCATTTATGGCTATAATCATAGAATTTTTCTATATTAATTTAATCTTTTATAATACTAAATATTTTATTTGTTTCTTTTCTAGGGATATTTTAGTAAAATATTCAAAAATTATTATTTCAACTTTGCCCCTTAGGATTATACCCTTAAGATTCTAGGAAAAAAAAATACCTTTACATTTCCTAGCAATTAGTTTGTTTTTTAGGTCATAAAATAGAGTTATAATGAATAGAATAAATAATTTTATTACCTAGGAGTATAATGGTCATTTTCATAATATAATTTTATTTATAAAGATTTTTGAACATCAAAAAGGGGATTCTATACCTTAGACAGTGTTATGAAAGTTTTCTAAGGTTAATCTTCAATTCTTATAACCAAATTAGGCCTTAATTTAAATTTTCTTCAAGTAGGGGCATTTTTGGAATTTTATAAAAAATAATTTTTTTAACTAAATTTAAAAATAAATTTATTGATCTCATTTTTCCTTCTAACATTGCCTTTGTTTAAATTCCTAGATTTTTTTAGGGATCATTCAAGGCCTGGATTACTCAAAAACAGTTTAAAAATAATTTTAAAAAAAAATTTTGAAGAGAGGAACATTTTGGTAATTTGGTCATCTTCTTCAACTTCTGGACAAAATTCGAACCAGAGGTTTTGGATTTGGGCGTTTCCATTATACGTAGGCTCGTGCCAATTTGATTATCCAGAATCCTTTCTTGAGTCAACACGATCCTAATCCAATGATTAATTAGAGAGTATATGTTCTTAATGAGTCAATTGAAATTGAATTTTTCTACGTTTGAAAACGAAAATTTTTCTTTCTATTTAAGAAAATTATGGAGTTTCAGAGTGCGAAACTTTACAGAAACCAAATTGACATATTATAGAATGAATTTGTAATCTAAATTAGAAGAAAGGCAGATTCCTCCTACCTTAATTTGAAGCTTCAATTTTTTTCATTAATGGCGACTCAGGTATCTCTGAAATTTCGCGTTCCTTAGCTTGTTCCTTCAATTTCTTTTTCCCAATGTGTTTTTGGGTAAATTATGAAGCTAATGGGAGTGATTTTAGCAGTTTTGGTGAGTTAGACAGGGAGTTTGAGTAGGAGGAAGTTGGGTCTTGTTTCTGCCATTGGAGCTTCACATCAATGGCTTTTTATAGCCATTTTTCACTACCCACAGTGGTTATTTTTTCGTTTTTGGGCAGTTGTAGCCTTGCTAACTCAGTGGTCTACGTTTCTTAGGCTGGGCGACAGTTGCAGGTTCTTTCGAAGCTTTTGAAAAAGCTTCAATGGCGGTTCGCGAAGAAGACGACTTTTATACAAAAGGGATAATACTATTTTAATTAGGTAAGTTACCAGCAATGGGCCTAGCGGTCTCACTGACAACTAACTCTCCCTTAACACCTTAAGTGCTTCAAGGGGGTAGGTTCAAATCTCAGCCAACCCCATTTTGCATACTTCGTTTTTTATTTTTAAATTTCCACATGCGTTATACCTTTTATATCTTTTAATTGCAAAAATTGTTACCCACGTGGGGTAGCTCAGTTGGCAAAAAGAAAGTGTTTCTCTCTCTCCTCTTCGCGGACTGGGGTTCGAACCTCAGCTCCGTTTTTTCTCATTTTTCTTCCTTTTTCTCTTTTTTTTTTCTTTTTTTCTTTCCTTTTTCGTTTTCTTTATTTTCTTTTCTGTGTTAATTTTTATTTACTGTTTTTCATTTTTAAAATTTCTTAAAATTTTTATAAATTCTTTTCTTAGTTTAATTTCTGTAAATTATATTTTAATTTTTATTATTAATAATTAATTATGTTTGTTTTATTATTATTTTTTATTTTTTTTCTAAAAGGTCTCAAAATTCTCTTTAATTCTCCTTCTACCAAAAACATATTTTGTATATTTATTATTTATAATTTTTAACTATAAATTTTAATTCTTAAATTACTATTTTTGAATTTTCCTCTAAATATTCAATTATTATTATTATATTAAATTTTTATTTTCAATTATTTTAATTATATATAAAAACTTGCTAGATGGAGAATTTCTATATATGGGCTAACATAATAAATTTATCAATGCCAATAAAATTTTATTTAATTAGTAAAAAGTAGGATGTTACATTAATCACTACATTAAAGAAAAATGTCACTTGTGAATTATTGGGCCATCAATGTCTTTTGACCATCCAAGTCACAAAGTCTTCCATGATTTTACTTTTTAAGTGACAATTAGGAGGACATACCATGCATGGTACTTGGACAAGGATACTTTTGACTCATCACAATAATGTTTTGTATTTATGGGAGATGCTAAATCAATTATGTGAATCACTCAATCTTAATGAGAAAGCACAACTTGACACCTTACACTACTCCTTAGAATTTCACAAACCTATGAATGAATATTCTTTAAGTATCATACTATAGTCAATCAATTTATCTCTATCTCTTTAAATAACGTCACACTCGTCGCTTCACATAGAAATCAATAACTACCTCCAATCTCCACCATGTTGACTAAACCTCATTCCAAATTTGGTACCATTACGATTAACTCCTAAGTCAAATTGATAGAACATTATTTCATATTCATTAGAGTCTTCTTTAACAAATAATTGACATGTTTTTCTGAAAGTTTTTACCCTTTTAATTGATTTTGTGTTAATGGGCCTTTTAAGCCTAAGTGTAACACCTTGAAAATATAATTTTTTATTTAATTATACAAATTATACAATTCATGGTAGAAATTAGAATTTCTTTTTAGTAATTAAATTATTCGTGTTTTGGTGACGAAAATTTAATTAAAAGAATTATAGATAATAAAATTTATTTTGGGATAGAAAATTGATTTATTAAAACAGTAAAATATAAAATAGTTAATGATAGATTAATTAATTAAATTATTAAATAAAAGAAATAAGTAATTAAAATAGAAAACACATGTAATAGATTATTCTATGAGATTAAGCAAAAATGGTATAATTCTTATTGATGAAATTAACACGAAAATCAAGATAAGCCCAAACCTAACTTATTTAGCTCTTGTATAGGGCCAATTAAAAATCAATTAGAGACATAGAGAGAGGACAAGGGCGCAAAATTTGAGGAGGAGGATTAGGGTTAGTTTGTGCATTTAAGAGTTGGAGTATAAGAGAGAAAATCATTTGTAGCCTTTCTCATTTCTAGATCATTCTTTTCTCTTTAAAAGCTCTCTTCTTCCTCTCAAATTTTGAAATTTCATCCCAAACCCTCCAACATCTAACCATTAGATTAAAACAAGTTTTAAGTATAATATAAAAGAAACAAGTTTTCCATCAACATTCATCGTCATTTTGAAGCTAGGAGAAAGAAGCATGAGGGGTCTTTACCTCAAAGTTGTTTGATGCTTATTTCCATGGTAACCCTAACTGTTTACAATGTCCAATACTTGTTGGTAAGAGCCTGCTATTGTATTATAGTGAATGATGTACTCCTAAGATCCATCCACATTCCCAAAAATCTATAAGACCACTAAGTTTTGGAAGTTTCGGTGGCAACTAACCATTATGACAAATATTTTAAGAATTAAGTAATAACATTTTTAATACTATGAGTGAGAACGTTAAACACCAACACGAGTATGATTGATAATCTTTGTATGTCTTTTTAAGTCATATGTATGTTTCTTGATTAAACAACAAGACTCATATCTTTCTTTTCTATTTAGGGATAGGTACAAATGGAGCTGCAACACCACTTATGCATTGACTATTATAATGGACGATAGACCTAGGATGCAGTTAAGGGCGTCGATCATTTTGTAGGCCATCCTCATTTTACCCTGACACCGATAGACGATACAAACACACAACTTGAGACTTTTGACTTTTTCATTTGGTAAACTCAATATTCGCCGTCTTATTGCTAACATGTAGTGGCAGTAGAGATAGTTGATATCTCCTCCTTATCATCGTCATCTTTGTCCTCTTATCACCTTAAAGATCCTTCTAATGATTTCAAGGATATTTCTTACATTCCTGTTTCTCCCATGTTCGTAGTTTTTGAATAATGTCATTTTCTACTTGGGATACAACCTCACACCCTAACGTTATCTAGGGAGAGATTGCCAAGTGTTGCCCAACCATATTGAGTTAGGAGAGGAGGAGGATGATGATTGAGTCCCTACTGATGGCAAAGACTTAATACCAGGGGAGGAGCCAAAGCCTCAACTACTAGTGGTAGAGGTAGAGGAGGCAACTGACATTGCGAAGTTGGATGATTGGTGCATAGCGACAAAGAAGAGGACCAAGAGGAGCATTTCAACAAGACTTCTTCTTGGGAATCTGTGTAGGAGACCTCATAACTCTTCGCACCCGCCAACTTATACCATCATAGTGGATATACATAAAGTACTGAAGACTATAGATGACTCTTATGAATCTAGATTTCTCTTTTGATTGTATTTATGGGTATACCTAAGATTCAAATTTTTGTATGTATATTGTCATTTTGCATTTTTGTCAATTATATTTTTGGTTGTCTTAGGGTGGGATGTGTATTGTTTGAATATATTTTTTTTGTTATTTTGTTAATTGTCATGTACAAATTTCTTATATATATATAAGTACATTCAATAATTTTTTACACTTCCAATTCTTTATATATAAAAAATTTTAAATTATGAATTCATTTTATTCTTTTATATTTTCACTAATGAAATCATTTTCCAATATCCAAACTCTTTTAGTTTCACAATAACGTATAGAGTTTTAAATTTTTCGTAAAGATTTTCACCTATATTTTATTAAGTCTTCCATATTTTTTTTAAAGATAAATAATTAAATGAATTGTGTTAAAGTTAATACAAAAGAATTTCTATACATATTCTATAACTTAAATTGAGTGGTATCAAAGTGTTACAAAGTTACATGTTTTACAAGCTAAAATTACAGATGTTACACTTTGCTTTTGAGGTCAACGGAAAATAAGTTGAGGACAATGGCCAGATTGAATATGAAAAATGACATGCTAATTTTAGTTTTTGGCCTAATAGTGTTTGATTTTCCTTGAAATTGTAATTCTTGGTTGATGTCCTCTGAAATGTTTTAACATATATGAAAAGTAGACAAGCTAAGCTTCCCAACCATATATATTTTAAGTTAATTTTGATTCTCATTTCCTATTTTTAAAAGAAATTTCTAACCTAAGGTCATGTCTCACCGTAATTATGCTCGAGTCTAGAAAGAGGACATTTATGGAAAAATTATTGGGAATGACACAAAATGAATTAGAGGACAAGTTTTACCTTTTTGAAAAGGTAAACATGTTAGCTACAACATTGAAAAAAAGAACTAACCCAAATAGTTTTGGAAAGGTCCCAAAAAGGACAAGTCTTTAACGGGTGCCACTTTTGGAAGATGCTTTGACCTACTGCTCTTATGGAATTTCTAATAATTTTGTAATTTTATTTAACTATTGTATTACTATTTTGGAAAATAGACTTGAAGACCTTAAAGTCCATATAAAAATATTATATTTTAAAAATGGTTTGCTATTTTTAGTTTGGGACAACTTTTGGTTCTGATTGCTGGAACAAAATCTAAAGTGGACCACAATGTAGTTTTCAAAGGCTTTTTCTTTTCAAAATGAGATTTTTAACTTGAAAAAGGACTTTAAGAGAAAAATTCTAGGGAATGGTACAAATGAATTAGAAGGCAACTTGTACCTTTTTGGAAAGCTAATCATGCTAGCTACACATTGAAAAAAGAACCAACCCAAATAGTTTTGGGAAGGTCTAAAAATGGACAAGTCTTTAATTGGTGTCACTTTTGGACATGTTTGACCTATTGTCCTTGTCAAATTTCTAGGAATTTTTGTCAATTTTTTCTAAAAAATTATCATCCTTCCTATAAAATAGACTTAAAGATCTTTAATTGTATATAAGAATTTTATGCTAAAAAAATTGTTTGTTATTTTTGTTATGGGTCAACATTTGGTGCTCATTGCTAAAACAAAAGTTAGGGTCACCATACACTAAAAAAAATTGAAGCCTTAGTTACTCTTCCAATTACATTTTTTGGTATGGCTTTTTGCATAATTGCATAGTGATGTGTTGTAACCTTGGAGTTTGAGATTTGAGAAGTGTGAATCTTGGGCAATTAACTCTATGTGTGGAACATGTAGGTTAAAATTGTTTGCCAATGATGGAACAATAAAAAAATGCAAATTTCAAGCATTATGACACCAATTGTTTTTTGTGAAATCTTGTGTGGTCAATTCTGTGTGAGGTGTGTGATTGTCAAGCGTGGTAGTGCACAACATTGGCCTTGGTGTGGTCACAATGACTGATGCAAGAGGAATTGTAACGACTAGAACTCAATCCTAGTGTTTATCAATTTTAGACAATGAAAAGTAAAAAGTCAAATCCTAAAAAAAGTGACTTAATAATAAATAATATATAACATAATTACCCCTTGTCTTTTCTTGTTGAACTTAGATGAATTTAGGACCCTTGCATGGCAAACTAAAATGGAATATTTAAGTAACTTTATAAAACTTGAGAGGGTTAGATATGCGTGAAATTGAGGGGTGAGATACACATAAAACTTAAAAACAAATAGTATACATTGCAATTGTTTGTGGAGTCGATTGGTCGCAATATAGCAACACAAGGATTACAATTGTGGGATAACGTACGCATATAAGCACAAGTGTGTGCTGAGATGACGAGAGTACAAGTTTGTGAGAGTCGCATAGGTTGTTCCAACTATGGAAAAAATAGAGCTTAGACAAAAGATCAAATGACATGACTCACCAAGTGTGGTGAGGGAGACTAATATCCTCAAAAATGATATTGTGGACCAAGAGGCGAGGCCTCGAGGCTAGTGTGCTAGTTTGTCATTGCTAGTACAAATGCTAGTGAAATCTTACAATAACAGAGAAAAAAAAATCTTATTAAGGATGAATGGTTTAAGAATCAATCCTCAAATAATGAATGACCACAAGTTGATATGTAAGAAGTGAATCATAAGTCATAACCGTCCTTGGGGGTGTGGTGTCAAATGTTGACTATGTCACAAAGCCAACTTGACAACCCTAACTAATTATGATGTCATTGTTAAGTTGGTGAAAACATACTATTGTATTATGGCAAAAGATGTACTCTTAACAATCATCCAACTTAATTATTGTAAAACCACTGAACTCTAGAAGTTCTAGTGCCAACTGGACAGAGTGGAAATGATTCAACTATTAGATACAAACACAATTAAGATTACGAGTGAGAATGATAGACAACTACTTAATTGTGCTTGGTAAGTTGTGTGTGACTTTCTTGAGTCGTTTGCTTGTGTCTTCGATAAAGTAGGAAGATTCATTCATTTGTTTTATTTTTTATTTTTATTTTTAGGAATAGGTGATGATGCCCAAGTTCTAACTTTGTCTATGGATTGATTGCTACTACGAGAGGTGGACTCATGAAACAGTCATGAATGAGGACCACTTCATTGGCCACCTCCATTTCTCTACGACATCGTTGGACGAGGCCAACTTATCATCCTAAACATTTGACTATTTCTTGTGGTGGACATAACCTACTCCGCCTTATTTCTACCATGCCACACCCATGGAGATTGATAATGTTTCATCTTCTTTGTGGTCTTCATCATTTTACTAACTAGGAGGTGACTCTGAGGCGTCTAAGAGCCTATCCTATAATTCTACCTCTCTAATATCTTTTTTGTTAGTAGCACGTGCCTTCCTACTTAGGACCAGTCTTCATACCCTGACCCTAACTAGGGTGAGGGGTCGGTAGATAATGTTAAGGCTAATATAGTTAGGCAACCAGGAGGTGAATGATGAGCTACCTACAAAGGGGACCATATAGTGCCGACAATGGAGGCAAAGATACTCGAGAGATGACCTATACAATACGAGGTTTCTTCACAAGGACTCTGTTAGTAGGATTCTTTTGACTTTTCTAACCCGTCGACCCATGCTTGGCATAGTAGACACAATAGAAGATAAGACTAGAGATGATTGCTCTAAGTTTAAGTTTCCTTTTTTATTATTTATGGATAGACCTAAGATTCAAACCTTTTATATGTATTTAATTATCTAATATTTTTCTGCCACATGTATTTTTAGCTTATTACTAGGATGAGTTGAGTTATAGTCCAAGGATGTTATGTAGTTATTTCTCGCACATTTTGAAACTCGTTTATATAATTATATAATTGTGTATTTAGTTATTTACATTTCATATTTTTGAAAAGCACATGCTTGTTCATGTATTTCATTTACTTACGTATTGTTTATATTAACACAACTAGTTTTAAGTTATTAGACGCCTTTTTGTTTCACACTATCAAATAATGAGTTTTTAAAACTTCCTTCTCTTTCAAAAATAAAGTTTTAACATTTTTCAAAAAATCCACCCATACTTTTTTGAGTTTTAAATATTTCACGCAGTTAAATGAAATAAAAAAACATGCTTTAGAATCAGATAAAAAGACATTCAAATAATTGTTACAAACTAGAATTTAGAATGTTACAAAAGGTGTCTACCACAATAACTCTATATAATATAGAGTAAATTATACTAATTACTTCTAAGATTTTGTAAAATTATACAAATACTCCTATTGTTTTTAATTACTAGACTAACTAACCTTAGTTTATAAAAATGTACATTTACATTTCCTTATATGTTATACTAAAATCGCCTTAATGTTTGTAAACATTTTAATACTCTCTTATGTATTACATTAATACTCCTTATAAAAAAGATTATTGTAATAATTAAAAGGATAAAGAGTATTTGTATAATTTTACAAAATTTTAGGAATGATTACTGTAATTTACTTTATGATATATGCAATTAATGTCTTTGTTAATCAACACGGGAAAATTCTAAAGTCTCAAACCACAACTTTTAAGACTATCACCTATGATTCACTATCCTAGAAAATAGCCAAACATATACCTATGTTCAATCAGACCTAGTTTTATCCTCACACCAAACCATAGCAGCAGTGACGTTTCAGCCACTGATTCAAGCTACTTATAAGGCCCAGTAATCGATTTTGGTCACTGCTGAAAATAATTGTTGTGGTGAAACATCATAATACCTTAGTGGTGCTTCTTGTCACCTTTAATGTCGTCTGATGATCTATTGCAGGGATTCTTGACGCAGTAAGACCCTGCAGTACCATACAACTTAACCTTTTAAACAGCTAAGTCAATAATAAGATAGAGATTAAATAATTAAGAATATTTAATCCTATGTTTGAGTAAACGTTTGCAGCCAATTTGCAAATGGATCTGAAGCCTAATTTTTGTGTTGATCCGTTAGATGTCTATTGGAATGCATATCACTACAAGTTCAACGGGAACTCATACATGCTCTAAGTCTTGTAGAGCTTCAGTTGACGTCAGTAATTTTGCCTCACACTAGGGTTCAATTGGTCGATAGTTGCTGAGGTTTTAAGAAGTGATAAACCATGAAATAGTCTTGAAAAGTTCAAACTCTTACAATAAGAGCTCCAGTGTAATGGTCAGGTATAAACTATCAAATTTCTGTAAACTAAAGTGGTACAGAAATTGCCCTAAACTAAACTCCTGCAAACTGGAGGACTTTAAGTTGCATGGCCTTAAAAGTATTTTGTTTTTGTTTTTGTTTATTCTCTAAAAAAGTTACCTCTTCTAATAGAAAGGAACATCTGAAGAATGCCTACTAAATAAGGAAACTATTTTACTGATTTGATGAAACAGAAAAAGATCCGAATTTTCTTTTATATAAAACTTAAATGTAGAAATATATGGTACACGTTTCAGACTTCATTCAGCTGATAAAACAAGAAAAATACATCATGCTCAATTGTAGCAAAGTGCAAAACCTAAATGCTACTAACAATAGACCTCATCTGAACAAACTATCCAAAAAAACTTAAAACTGTAGGACGAAGACTACATTTTATATTTCATCACACTTTTCAATGAACTTTTTATTATTATTGAGTGAAATCCATTTAGGCCTGTTATTATTCTTTACAAAACCAGAAAAAATGCATAGCTGTCATCAGGATCTTTAGGATCACATAAAATTCATCATCAGTTAGACATGGTAAAATTGAATTGTCTACCAAACAACATAATCCATCCAAAAAGACCCTGCATTATCTGTGAAATAGAAACCTACTTCCCACATTTCTCAAATCAGAAACAGAATTCGAAACGTACAAAACCAAACCAATTACAAGAGCAAAAATCAAAGTAAAAGATGAATGGAAAAATTGATCAACTTAGTTAAAGCGCAAGACGTTAAGCATTGTTTAACATCTGACACCAGTAAACTCAAATGATACGTGACAGTGGAGACAACAAGAACAACTAAAATCATTAATATATATATTCAATTCCTAATTATGTATATATGTGCACTAGACTAGGTCCTTTTTCTTGCCAACAAGGTTTGTCTACTCAGTAGAGTTCCTCATTCTAATAAACCAATACTTTATGATTAAATGGTCATATAAAAACTAAATAATAAAACTGCAAAGAAGACTCAAATACCCTCTTGGTGAAGAAACTCCTCTTAATCTTTGTCAAGCTCCTTATAATACTTTAAAGCATGAAGCATGTTGGCCTCCAAGACCTTTACATGAGCAACAACCTTGGAGAAGAACCTGAGGGAATACTTTAAATTTGTGTTTTTCTTCTCACATCTATCCATTGCCACTTTGATCTCCTTCAACAGGGTCTTACATTCATCAATCCTTTCCAAGTGTTCGAGCACGCAATCATGAAAGGCTTTTCGGTCTTTCTCCAATATCTCTTCAAATCCAACCTTGATAAGCTCAAGTCTCTCGCTGGAGTTAAAAACCTCAGCTTTCAAAACCTGCCAAGCCTCTTCATCAGCGATTCTCGTTTTCTTGAAATCGTGCACAACAGGTACTCTCTCTTTGAGCTTCAAATGCAAAACAGATTCAACGTGATTTCCCACAGGATCTTCGTCACGCTTTCCCTTCTCATCCAACACTTCCTCGATGGAAACCACCGATGAGAGTGACTTGATGATAAACCCATTTCGGCAAAACCCCAGAAAGAGAAATGCCGATGCTGCAGTTACGGTGAGAAAGGAGGGAACTTTACGAAGAGGGTTGAAGAATTGAAGAGATTTGGGATCTGGATGGTAGTGGGGAGGAGGGTCGGAGAACGAAGCCACGATAGAAGATGAATGATGGGGATTGAAAAAGAGAGAGGAAGAGGTTGACAGTGTTAGGGAATAGTGAAATGAAGCACATAGACAGTGTGGATGGCGATTAAGAGCAAGAAGCTCCATAGATGGAGTTGTCCTGTTCTGGAATCGGCAGCGTCAACAACAGTTCAGTGATGTCGATGGTGGCGCTACCCTGCCCCTCTTTGGCCTGTGTTTAACTGTTTATGATGCAATATGCCAATGTTTTTTTTTTTTCCTAGTTCCGTTAAGCTCGTCTTGTTCCGGCGATTAAAAACGTAATTTTCTTTCAAATGAGAGAGAATAAAATAAATATTTTAAATTCTATCTCAACTTTCAGAATTTAAAAATTATAGTTAAACCTTTTCTTTAAAGAAGTGTTTGGAAATTATAGAATGATTCTTCTTTTTATTCTTTATAAAGTGTTTAGAATTTATAGAATGAGTAAAAAAAATTATGTGATAATAAAAATTAAAACTAAATCTTCATGTATTTATTTTAACTTTTATTATTAAATGGACTTTATTTTTTAAAAAATATTATATATTATTTAAATACAAATCTCTTTGTTGTGTAAAGAATATTTCAAAAAATAAAGAAGATATGAAAATATATTCAAGAAGATTCTTCCTTTTTAAAAGTATTTTGATAAAAGTTAGTATGCTACAGAAAATCTAAAATTAACATAGTAGGTTATGCTATCAGCAAATTGGATGACTAATTGATAAAAAAATAATTAATGTAACATTAAATGTTAATTCAAACCTTTTACAAAAATATGAAGATAGAATATTATTCTAAGACCATGAATATCTAAATAACGTTGCTTATAAATAGAAGAAAACTTTGAGCATGAAGTATATATATACAATTATGTGCTTTAAGAAAAATACTTCATGTGATTTCTTATTTTCAATTTTTTTTTTGTAGTTGTTGAAAATAAGGAAATAAAATATTTATGCATAGTATATTTGATTTAAAGAATATTATTTTATCTTTGATTTAAAAGATATTATCTTATCTTTGATTTAAATAAAAATACTTCTCCTTTAATTTATTATAATATATTTTTTTGCCTATATAAACATTCATTGTGTTGTGTTTATACATACAGTTTCTCCTTCGTATTTTTGTTCTTTCTCTTTTTATTTTAACATGTAAAGTGGTAAGTGAGTTTTTCTCTTGAAAACCATGTCTTTTCACTGAACCTAGTGTCTCAATAAATAAATGTTTAACAAACCATGTACAACTTTGGTTTGCCCTTATGCTTATCACTAAGTTTTTGGCAAAAAAAAAATTTATTGTCACCCCATGTTGTTGGGCACTACCATATTATCAACAAGTTTTTTTTACAAGACCATCATTCTCATGGTTAGAATCTTTTGAACTATCTATTCGTAAAATGCATTGGTCACATCTTTGTCCCAAATGCATTGGCCACATTTATGTCCTAGATGTATTGGTCCTTGTCCTAGAAGCAATAAACTTTGTGTCAAGTTTGAATAATTTGGGTCTTCAACATTATTGGTTTGAAGCTTCCAAATGTTATTTCAAGAAGAACAAACCTTACTTTACTTGTCATGAATTTTCTCTCTTGTTGATGATTATTCCAGCTATTTAGCTAAGCTATTTTTTTTAGCATTTTTCTCTAACTTCTCCAGCATCCTTGAGTTGTTTTTCAAACTTATATTTTGATGGAGCTCAATTTTTTTTATATTTTTTATTTATTTATTAGAAATAAATTATTTTCTTATAACAAGTTAAGAGCTTAGTAAGCTTCAGCTTGAGGAAAAATGTTGAAAATAAGAAAATAAAATATTTAGACATAGTATCTTTAATTTATAGGATATTATTTTATCTTTGATTTAGAAGATATTATCTTATCTTTGATTTAGAAGATATTATCTTATCTTTGATTTAGAGGAAACTATATGTCCTCTAATTTATTGTAATCAATCATTTTTTACCTATATAAACATTCATTTGTGTTATATTTATGCACACGATTTCTCCTGCATATTTTTGTTTCTTCTCTTTTATTTTAACAAGAATCATCATCTCTAAAAAAAATAAGACTCTCAAACATTTAGCATATTTGAAAGTTAGACTTATAGGAATTATTTATATTCGTTTGATATAGACGCTCTAAGAGTTAACTAAGTCCATCTCATTTTTTAATACTTATGAGGTTAAGACATAAGTGACTTGTGAAAAAAAAAACTTGTTATTGTAGCTTGAAGAGACTAGAAAATATTACTTGTTGTAGAGCTAGATGTGACTTATAAAAGAATACTTGTATATTTCTGATATAGTGAAACTTGGTGGTTTGTAGCCTCAGTAGTAGAAGTGAACTAGTATAAAAATTGTTGTGTTATTTCTCTTTATTATTTGTGTAATAAATAGGAGGGATTGTCTATTTTTTCTTTAACAATGTTCTTTATCATCTATCTAATTTGTCATTAAAAACCTTGTTTATCATCCATTTGAAAAGACAAACAATCCTAAAATATTTTATATAAAAGTTTTTGAATATTTTTTTAAAAACACAGTTCAATACTCCTTGTGTTTTTTGTTTGTTTTACATTTTTTTCTCTTAATTATGAATTATGTATCCTATCTCATGACATGAGGTGAAGAAAATTGAATGAGATTGTGAGTAACCTTAATGACAAGATTTATGAATGAAGTTGGCCTTAGTGGTAATAGTGATGGATGATGTTAGCCTTAGTGGCAAAAAGTATAAATGATGTTGGCCTTAGTGGCAAAAAAGTGTGAATGATAACTACCTTAATGTCAAGGCATGTGAATAAAAATAATTATTTTGTTGAGTTGTTTGCATGTGTATGAAAATCATTGTAAAAAGTATAAAAAAATAGAGGAAACATTATCAAAAATTTTTGAAGAGGGAAATATCCTTTATTGTTAATTCTTGTGAGGAGTGACATGAGAAACGGGTGCAAAAATTTTGACATGGATTAGGTTGATTACAACATGATACTTAAGGAATGTTTGTAGGCTCTCAGAGTCCTAAGGGGGTGAAATAAGTGTTAAGTCAGGATATCTCAACTAGATTGCAGGATTCATATATGTTAGCTTGGTCTCTTTAACAAATACAAAGTATATCCAAAGTTGATTGAGAGTACCTTTACATAAGTACTAAGTAAGGTATACAATCTTAATCGTTGCCCAAAAATAGTTCATCTAAGCTTTACTAAAAAAAACATTTAATAGCACATAAATTAGGCTTTCGATAGAACTCATGCATGTTGTCTATCTCACAATTATTAAAAGGGGGTGAGCTTTGATAGCACTTGTTATGTGTTATTTAAGAGTCCAATAAACAATATTTGATTAGTATAAGTGTTGTCTAATAGGAAACTTAGGCAACATTTGTTTAACATAAGTGTTGTCTAATAAAAATCTTAAGCAACACATACATAGTAAAAATGGTGTTTAATGGAGACCTTAGATAGCATATACTTAGTAGAAGTGTTGTCTAATGGAGATTTTGGACATCACTTTTTTAGTATAAATGTTGTTAACTAGGAACATTAGACAATTCTTATACTAAATCATTGTGTAAGTTTCTCATTCAATACCACTTGTACTAAGTATTTTCTAATTAGGCCTTTATAATTTTATTTTTAAAATCAAACTCAAATAATTAAAACAAAATGCTTATTGACTTTTTAAAATTATTTATCTTTTATAATTTAATTCTATCTTAAATTTTTTTATTATATTTTATATTTTTCTATCTTTTAAGACCTTTTAGCAGGTGGTAACTTTTTATCTTTTGTAACTATTAAAGTAGATAAATTTTATTTTTCATTTATTTATTAATAAAATATTATTCATAACATTGACATTTAGTATTTTTTTTAAAAAAATATTGGTCTTTATTTAAAATACCATAAGATTTTCTTAGTTTTTTTTTAAACAATTTTGCCAACATTGGTTTGTACACATCCTTATAGCAAAAAAATTTATCACTACTAAATAATTAAAGTACTATCACCAATGAAAAAAATAAGGACATATTTACATAAATAAATTAAAGCAAATTATAAAGTTAATTCATAAATAAACTCATAAAATTCAATCAAATTTTGAAAGAAATTTTAAAAATAACACTCTAACTACATTTTCAATTTCTCTAAAAATTTGTATTTTATCAAGAAATTTATTCAAATCAAATCTACAAGTCATAGATATAAAGTCTACAACTTCTTCCAAATCCATAGAGTTTTCTATTCTTTTTGAATCTAAAGAGTCTTCAACCTTATCTATACCCACTAAGTCTTCTACTATATTTGAATATAGAGTCTTTAATAATCTCTATATTCATAAAGTCTTTAACTTTTTATAAATCTAAAGAGTCTTTGACTCTTTATACATTCATAAAGTTTTCTTCAACTTTTTCTACACCCATAGACACAAAGGAAATTGGTTATAAATATATAATTTGTATATATAAAAAATATGAAGAGTTGTACATATGCTATATAAAGAACATTATACAAACCACACAGTATCTTGTGTATTTTCTTATACTCTCTCAAATTTGGATAGTTGATCCTTTTATATAGGTTTTTTAAGTAAAATAATGCATGCATAATTTTTTGGAGGATTTGGAAAAAAGAGGTTTGAAAATTCACGAGAAGCAAAACTTGTGATTTGAGAAAAGAAAAAAAAATAATGAAAGTGAATAAAAAAAGGTGGTGAGGGGAGAGGAACAAGGATGCTATAAACTTAGATGGACACTAACAAGATACCATTAAATATTTGGTCGTCAATGCCACCAACGTTAGAATCACTAGATCAAACCACAAAAATGTTGCAATTTACAAGTTGATGCTTGTTACTTGTAAAAAAATGTTGCAACTGCTGCATTGAAGTTGATTGATTGTAAAAATTGTTAACAACTTTATGGTTCGGATGTTAAGACACATTGGAGGCCCAAGGTAAAAAACTTAGTTGAAGTACTTAGGATTCTCTTGACTGATGTCCATGTTTAAACCACTAAAAAGTGATTAGTATATGTATGTGAACCAAAAGGTTTGTACTTGTGTGCAACCATGAGAGAGTGAACGAATTCACTCCATTATTTTATTTTTCCTATAGTTGAGGATAATAGAAAATCTTGTTTTAATATTGAAAAAGATGTAAAGACGTAATGACAAGAGTTGTTAATTGTAATGGACATAGTAAGAGAGGAAGAGAGTCGTCAAGAATACCTCATAGATCTAGTTGGATATCGATATAAATTGTCATTATTTAGTTTAATCATTATTATAAATTTTTAGTCTTATAAATATATGGATAGAGTATAAATAAATATTTTAATATATTTATTTCGTTCAGATGATTTATTTATAATACTTTTATCATAAAGTCTATAAAGTAATATTTTACGTATTTTATTTAATTAACATATTACTCAATTATTCTATTTCAACGTGATTTATGAAAAATTTCTTAATAGTTCAATGTGGATGATTAGTCTTTAACAATACTTTATAATAAATTGTATCTTATCAATGAATGCTTTTAAAACAAGTAATATTTAAAAAGTTGGACTACGTGTTTATGTTTTCATATTTTAAAGTTAGAAAATATTTTACCACTAAATTTAGATAGGCTATTTTAATAACATTTTAAATTTGCTTAATTGATAACGAAATCATATCAGAATTCTTATTATAATAAAGGGCGTTACACGCTACAATATGTATCTATCTGTCTAAGATTATTGGTTCTTTGTATAAAATTAAGACTTCATTCAATCTTTCAAAATTTAAAACTTATTTGTTTATTTAGCGGGTTTTTAATCAGATTTTAGTACCTAGTAGAGTGTTAGTGAGATTTTTTTTAAAGGCACAATTAATTTTATTAAACGGGCACGAATTACGATCCTTCATCAAAGATAATTACAATGTTCTAAAAAATTGGCTGTGTAATCTATGATGCATCCAAAAATAGCAAGCAGTCCAAAGGGGATATACATCAATTGGCAGAAGAAATGGCATTAGAAAAAGGACCCTTATATCTAAACCAACCCCATAAAACACTTTGAATTGTAACAGCACGCTCTGCTCGTCTGGTACCTCCCCTTGGAAAATCACCTTGTTCCGATGAAGCCAAATACACCAACAGGTAGCATGCCAGATTATATGTCGAAAACGACGATGTTTTTACCTTTGATTAGAAAACCATGATACAACAAGTAATGTTGTTGCAACTGATTGTGTTAAACCATGTAATAACCCCACAAACAATATATGCTGCTCCAGACGAGAGAGAAATAACGCAAAAGAAATAGATGATTCACATCTTCCACTATTTCCATTCCCCTAATGACCAATGCATCTCGTGTTATCACCCTGTTGCGCAGCAGTTTCCAAGAAAATGCCACAGCCTGTGCAAAATTTATAACCAGATCCTCCTCCCAGCTAAACAACCTGCCACACCACTGCCACTTCCAAATCCACCAAGATTTGGACGATAATCTGCCAAGGACTGTGGACTATCCTTCTTGGGAATCAATGCAATAAAAGATGAAGTCACAGCACAACTTTGGGCAAGACACCGGATGAATGAAATTCTTATATCATACCAACAATCTTCAAATATTAACAAATGTATTTGGTAGGATCCAACTCTTTCTTGTATTTCAAAGGTTGCATAGCCTATACATAGGAACTCCTTGAACAATATTAGGCAGAATTTGAAGATTAATAAAATTTTGAATGTTTCTCTAGTTAAAAGTTTTTTAGTATTAGTTGTATTTGTAAATTTTTCTTAGAGTCTATATTTCTTGTGATTTTATTTGTAGGTTGTAATTAAGATCAAATTTCTACTATTATTTTTTTTATTTGTTTTTAACACAATGATGGATAACATTGTATCATCTTAATAAATTAATTAATTTATAAGAATATTGTTATTGAAAATGTAGAACAATTAATAATTTATAAATCAACATTTTAAACCATAAAATGTACATAAATAAAATATATATATACAAAGCAAAATGCTTTAAGAATTAATATAAGAATTCTGTAAAGAGAGAAAGTAAATATAAGAATACAAATAAGTATAAATATTAAAATCAAAATTAAAAAATTACTATAAGAAACAAAACTCAAATAAGTAAAACCTACTGAGACAAAAATAAGGTAATCATTTTAATTATATATTCTCCCAAGTTACATTTGGTAAAAATCTTCAAATTATATTTCTGTTATGTTATTCAACACTTATTTGCGTTTAAAAAATATAAATTTAAATGATGAAAAAATAATATTAACAAAAAAAAAAATGCAAAACTTTGTATACATAGAATAATAACTTATAAAATATGCTTTGAAGTTAGATTTCGATCATTTAAAGACCTTGATTAAAGACGTTAAATAGAGGTTAATAGGTTTTTTTTTTTTTTTTTTTTTACCGAAATAGAGGCTATATCAGTTAGTTACTTAGTTATAATAAAAGCAAACTGTAATTCAGGATAAATTTGTAGCATTCTTGACTTGAATCCTAATCAGCATTCTGAATAAAATTTTGCCCATGAAAATAATTTTCTTCTTGGTAGTTTAAAATTAGTTCAACCAGTGTTACAAAATTATGAACTGACAAACCAAATTGCTTTGAGACAATTCTAAAATACTTAATCAGAACAACTTCAACAACCAATCTATTAAAATTCTCATACTGAACCTAAGAGGCAACTATCCTCCATTTTTAACATGAGGAAATTTCCCTTAACACTAAATGTTCTCCACTATAATACACCTCAATTTAAGCATAGTTCAGTTCTCAGGAAATCATAAATTTTACAGTGCCTCCTCCATCTTTACTTTTTTCCCACTAGAAAGACAAGGCTAAAATATGATGCTACAAGTGAGAAGAAACTGCTACTACTTATCACCCAGTTCTAGCATTACATTATCCATCGATGGTCGGATATGTGGGAATTCATGGGTGCAAAGCAAAGCAACTGTTATCAGCTTGGTAGCCTCTGATTCTGAGAACATCCCTGCAAGATTCTCATCAACTATATCTTTCAAACTAGCACTTTCCACCCGTTGGCAATTTAACTGAGTAATATCACGTTTTCCAGTGAGAAGCTGGAAAACTATGATTCCAAATGCATACACATCACTCTTTTCGGTCAAACGGCCAGTTGTCGTGTACTCTGGAGGCAGATATCCCATGGCAGCACTAGCTTTGAGGGCTGAAAAAACAACATCATCCGCAAGGAGCTTGTGCACTCCTGAATCTGCAAGTAAAGCGTTATACCGAGCATCCAGAAGTATATTTTCAGCTGATATATTCTGGTGAACTACACCATCTTTGCTTCCTTTCTTTCTATGCAGATAACCAATACCTGTATAAGGATAGAATCAGCAAATCTTTTACTGCGTGTTTCATCAATTGATTCCAACTCTAGAATTGATTTTAAACAAATTTTTACATATTTGATTTCACATTAAACAATAGTTCAAAATTAATTATAAGTTCAAAATTAAATGAGTTAAAGGAACCTTAAATAATTATTTTGTGTTGGATAAATTCTTTTATAATAAAAACATTCAAACATTAATCACGTTACTTTAAAATTAATTTTAACCACAATCAATTTAGTAAAATCAATTCTATTCAAAATCTCCTACACTCACCCAAACACACTTCATATTCACAAGACACCATAGTGAACCACCCACATATTACCACAACAGAGTACTTCACATTTTGATGTAATGGGAAATTTTATCAGGACAATAAGCATTCACATACAAAAGTTGCAAATTTCAGCAGTCTGAGTATGTTCTGCCTATGACTCAAAAAAGGGCAAAGGTTAGTTAACAAAAGCAGGATATATCCAAGGCTCAACAATTATGAGTGAGAAGAATGATGACTTGATAGTGTTTTCTATTGTTTTTAGTTTTTAAACATAATTTTATAATAACAGTTTTCAAAACTGATTTTGAAGAGCAGAAAAGCAAGAAGTGTAGAAAAACATAAAAATAGAAAACCAAAAGTCCAAAACAATTTAGAAATGTTCTAATTTTTTTTAAAATCTATTAAAAGAGATATGAATTTTAAAAATAATTTTCAAAAACTATTCTTATCAAACAAGTTTTTGTTTAAAAAAAAATATAAGAAACAAAAACTAAAAAAAAAAAAACAAAGAAACAACAACCCTTAACTCTCCAAGTTTTAAATCTTCAGCTAAGATTAATTTCAACAGAGAAGGCTAAGAAAAATTGACCTTTGGCAATACCACGAATGATGAACACTCTGGTGGGCCATTCAAGTACTCTACCACTGTTTCTCTTAACATCAAGATGCTGTGACAAACTCCCATTTGGGAGAGAATCATAAATCAGAAAACATTCCCCGCGGCCTTTTGAACAGCAAAACCCTCTTAACTGAACTAGATTTTCATGCCTTAACGAGGTCAATATCTTCAAACCTTTCAAGAATTCACCTTCATCAGACTTGCAGCACGTCTTGGCAATGCACTTTACAACCACAACAGAACCATCCCTCAACATACCCCGGTATACAGATGAAAAATTACTCTTTCCCAATAAATTTACCTCTGAGAAGCTATGAGTTGCGCGTTCTACATCTTCAAGATTAAACATAAAGCTTTCCAAAACTTCCTGGGAATAACCACTTCGACCTTTGGCTAATGGGTCCCATCCATTAGAATACTCCAAACTTATAAGAGGAGATGCACTTTTCTGGCACACTCGCTTGGTCGGGTCAGTACTATGCCGGTTATCAGAACTTCCAATTTTCTGTTTCTGACGACGGTGCCATAGGAACAAAAAGAGTCCAGCAACAGTTGATGCAACAATTACTCCGATCACCGCAAAAACCAAACCAATTTTTGCAGATTTTGATGTCCTTTTACAATGAGCACCGCCGCAATCTTCAGGTTTTGGTTCAATTGATGCAGGAAGATCTTTGGTGGAAATATCACTAGGTTCATATGGTTCGGGTCTAACTGGGTCTGAACTGCTTACTGTTTTGCAAGAATCTAAATGGTCAAATCCAGTCCCACATAAACCAGGATTGTTGATGTAGTGAAATCCACCTTTGAGTCTTCTTAGAGCTGCACATACCATAGGACAAAAATTGAATTGGCATATAATTTGCGTAGTTTGAAATATAATTCTAAGTAATTGTAAGAAAAATTAGTACAAGAAATTCAGCCGCTAAAGATTGACGAATTACCTCTAGGGACACGGCCCGAGAGAGAATTGTTTCGAATATCTAGACTCTCTAGTTTAGGTGCATTAGCCAATGTCACCGGAATTGGACCAAAAAAACTATTGAAGCTCAGATCCAATCGCGTCAATGTCTCCACTTCACCCAAACTCGCAGGAATTGCATTACTTAATTGATTATGTTGCAGTGCAACAACACTGAGTTTCCTTAACCTTCCCAGTTCAGTAGGTATACTCCCACTAAACTTGTTATAACAAAGCTGCAAAACTGTAAGCTCTTAAAAGATTAGAATAAAAAGAAGAAATAAATGAAATATAAGTGAATATAAGTTCACAACTTTAACTACAACCAAGAAAGCAAATAAATGTGGTGAGTCTGGTGACCCAAAATACTCAAATGAAGTTCCCCATCGATTAAGTGTCACAAATAAGATAAACAAAAGCAGAGAATGAAATTAAGAAGAAAAAAAAAGTTATAGAACTGTGTTTTATAGCACCTAAAATGTCATAACACACAAAGGGTAGAGAGGAGCAAAGATGAGAAATTGAAAAGAGAAAAAATGAGGGAACCCACCTTGAAGATTTGACATATTGCCAATCTCAGGAGGGATATTACCAGAGAGGTTATTGACATTGAGATACAAATCACTTAGCTCAGTCAAAGAGGCAATCTCCTTTGGTAATATCCCATTGAGGGCATTGAAGTGAAGGTAGAGACCTGTCAAGCTCTTGAGAGCAGCCACGGCTTCAGGTATCCTTCCAGATAGACCCTTTCCTTGCAGTGAAATATTGGTAACAAGACCTTTGTCATTACAAGCCACACCCTCAAAGGAGGCACTGCCACACGGGTCCGAATTGGGGGTCCATGAGAGCAGCACAAGGTTCTCTGGGTCCAGAGAGTCTCTGATGGCTATGAGAGTGTCTAGCTCGGTAGTGGAGCTGGAAAGGGACGGATAAAAAGCCCATATGAAGAAGACTAGCAGTTTCAGCAGGAGCAGCTGGTACATGATACTTCACTTCCTGGCCTGTTATGTTCTTTTGGAGTGGGAGATCTTAGTGGACAGAAAAGGGTGTGTGAAAACACCAGAAGAAACACGTTAACTGAAGCAGATGAACCGGTGCGAGTTTGGATAGAGAGAAAATGTCAGAAGATGTTTAGTTTGAGGTCTCACGGATGTTTGGTTAGAAGAATATGTGAGGAAAGTGACAAGAAAAGTTTGGAACAAGAGTATGGCTGCATGGAAAAAGGTGCAAGTTTTTGAATTACGTGTAAATTTTACCTGTTAACATTTTGTTTTATGAGTCGGTGGAGAAGTTTTAAATTAACATTTTGGACCTTATTTTTTGTTTTTGTTTTTTATCACTTTCTTCCTTACACCAAAATACACCTCTGATTGGGGTATACAGGTTTACGTTATTTTTCTAATTAATATATTATCGTTTTATAACAAAACATTTGTATTTTTATGTGAAAAATAATGTGTACTAATTATACACTAGTTAAATATTTATTTAAAATTAAATGACTAATAAATATAATTAACACCAGTAAGGCAAAAAAAAAAACATTTAACTACTTAGAAAATTTACAATCATAAGTTATTTATGAATTGTTTAAAAAAATTCTGTAAATCCTAAACTTTTGTAAACTTAAGAATGAAAGTATTTTTTATTATTTAAAATTAATTAAAATTAATTAAAATTAATCTATTTCAATAACAAATTTTATTAAATAATGTTACTTTAACATAAACAAACTCTTAGAAATCACAGCTCTGAAACGTCTGTCCTTTCGAAACCAAGAGCCAGTCCAGGCAAGGTATTTAGTCCACAAGATATAATAATATCATGGTTAGTAAATAAGAACCAATCATAATCAATTAACGAGCTGTATTATGTTAACGTACACAAGACGCAGATATTCACATTTATTTCCATGCGTCTTTCTTATTAAAATATACCAGTGTAGTAGTAATGCATGCCCTGCATGGCTATTTGAACTTACGGACAATAATAAAGCAAAATTATAAAGATCAGGTAATGAACATTACATAGTTGATAAATCTATTTTAATAAATAAAAAAATTGACAAACCTCTTCAATGTATGTGTGAGGATATCTATTTTCTATTATCAATTATATATTGAGAAAAAAAACATATCACATAATAGGTACTATGTAACAATATCATATATTGACTTTTTTCTCGTCAAAATATATTGAATTATTTCTTTTATTTTTTAATTCTTAAAAAATATAAATATAATAATTAAGATAATTATAAAAAATATTTTTTTATTAAATCAATTAATTAAATTATTAAATTTTATATAGATTTTAATTTTATATAATATGATAATCAATTTAATAAATTTTTATGAATTATTTATTATAATTAGAGATATTTGTAATTTTAACAATCAAACTTTTCTTCTTAAATTATTTTTAAGTAATATAAACAATTCATTTGATTAATATCCTTTCCTTTTTCTTTTATACATCATATCCTTCAATTTTGATACCACTGTAAACTACAATCAATTATATATTTGCCACACAGGTTGATGCTACTAGAAATTCTTTTCCCGCTAATATGGAAACAAGTTCATTTTTATTTTTTTATTTTTAAAAATAAATTATAATATTTAATAATAGTAATTAAGATGTGTATAATAAGTATATATTATGATTACATTAATCAATTAAATTTTAACTCTATCCTAATAAATAAAAAATATTCAATCTACTATTCAATTATAGGTTTATAATAATGAATATTTTATTCTAATAGCAATTTTAATTGTACTTAATAATTTACTGTGAAAAATAATCGCTCAACTCATTTCATTCTTCTTGTAGTGTTACACACACATATATAATTTAGCTAGCAATAAATATTTATTATGTGATATGTACATATTTTTTTATTTATTTTGATAAATTATTAAAAAATAAAATACAATTTAAACAATTTTGATATTAAACAATTCTGATATTCATTATAAATATTACAATTTCAATACATTTGTTTGATTTTATCAATTATCTATATTTGTACTTTTATATATATATATATATATATGTGTGTGTGTCTATATTAAAATAATAACCCGTGTGATGTACTGGAATATACTAAGATTATTAATACGTAATAAATTGAAGATAAAATTATTATAAAATAATATTAATGACGTTCAAATTTTTAATTTTAAATCATATTTTAAATTTATATTATATTTTATTTAATAATGTCTATTTAATATTAAATTACATTGTCAAATAGACAAAATTAATCATTTAGCTTAGTAACATAAACGAATAGTAATATTATGCATGATATTTATTTTAATTTACAAATGTTATACTAAAAAATTATATTAATGTATAATGAATATTTAAAACTTATATTAATTATATATATATATATGTGTGTGTATGTATGTATGTATATAGTATTGAAAAATAAAATTTAAGAATATTAATAAGATTATAAACCACTTATAAAAAAAAGATTATCAACCTCAAAATCCTAAAACAAAGAATTGTTCGTAGTATTTCAATTCCATTGTTTAAAATGATGGACAATATTGATGTGTTATATTATTTATATGTTTTGCATTCTTCGTTGTCTTGAATAGTAAGAATTATATTGTCTTTTTTTTTTTTAATCTAATACGCAAGTGTAAATTTGATCTTTTTATTTTCCTTTTAAAAAACAAGTTTGTTCTTTTTATACATGTTTTTACTCTTATAAGTTATTTTTATGTGTCTCTTTAAGAAAATAGAAAATCGTATTGAAAAACAGTAATCACATTTATAAACAAGATACAAAGATATAACAAATTAGTTTCAAGATTCTACAAAAGATTCTTCTAATGAATAACACGAGTAATCTAATATTTATTGAATAAATAATCAATCAAATACTAAATTAATTATTATAAAATCAATAAATTATTACTTTATATATAAAATCAATAATTAATGCAAGACAAAAACAATCTATGAAAAAAAGGTAAATTAATACATGTAGAAATTAAAAACTTTTATCCAATCAATTATTGAAAAATATAATTTATATTTATTTATTTATGATAATAAAAATTATATTTAATTTAAATTAATTTCAGGTGCTATTGTAAAATTTAATTTGATTAAGGTGCGTCACTAAAAAAGACATGGCTGTAACAAAACTATAATTCTAAATGAATGTGAAAAATTAAGAATTTCAAAATTAATAACCCATAACTCCTCACCTGATAAAGTGACCAAAATCATATTTAAGAACTTGCTAAATGAACGTCTATTAGCTAAGTGTTTGACAAGCCTTTCACAAAATTAAAAGATTAAGAAGAGAAATATAAAAATTGGCTTTCTAAAGGCAAACACAAATGGTTTGAAGAACCAATAAAAAAAAGTTTCTTTTTTCTTAATCAGTAGTTTGATATTAGAAAATGACTACTTCGTTGTCAGAATATGATTAAGTTATTGCATGCATCTTAATTATAATCTTATTTAATATAATTTTATATGATGGTGACAAAATGGTGATCAAGGTTGAAAGAATGAACATATTCTTCATAGTTATTAAGTTTGCAATTTATAATTTGTTATTCTATTATGAGTTTTAATGCATTTCTCTATTATTTCAAATTTTATAAAAGTATATGTTTAGTGTGTGTGTATATATATATATATATATACGAGAATTAATATACTTAAAAAATTTATATTTACAAATATATCATATCATTTTTATATAATAAAAATATTTTAAAAAAATATTAATTTAATAAATATATATGTTCTTATATATAAATTATGTATACATAATTTTAATAATATGTAAATGTCATTTTATAATTTATTTTTCTTTAAAAATTATTTGTCTCCTAACAGAGTGAATAATATTAATAAAATAAAATAAAATAGATTTATGAATATTTAAAATTTTAAATTATAATGAAAAACTATTGATAAATAAAAAGATAAGGTGATGTTAAAATAATAATTTTGTTATTCTAATTGATTCTTAATTTTGTTCTTTTAACGTACCAAATTCTTAGTATTAAAAATAATTGATAAGAAAACTTTTGCGAAGATTTTAATATGATATTATTTTGTTAGACATATTTTACATACTATTTGTAATATCTTAAATTTTAGTTTATAAAATATATATATTTTTAATACTCAGGTATAACTAAAATTGATTTATAAAATATGTATAGAATTTTTGTTTTATTAACCTTAACATAATTTATTTAATTACTTGTTTTTAAAAAATATTAGAAACATAAAAAATATGGGTAAAAATGTTCATAGAAAATTTAAAACTTTTTATAAATTATTATAAAACAAAAAGAAGTCAAGTATTAAAAAAATGATTTCATTAGAAGAAATACGAATGGATAAAGAAAATTCACAATTTAAAAATATTTATATATAAAGAAATTGGAAACATAAAAATTTACTAAATATAGGTCTCTCTTTATATATATATATACATATTTAATTTATACATGGATGAATAATAAAATAACATAAAATGTCTATAGATGATACTTATCCCTTCCCAAGACAACCAAAAATACAACTGACGATAAATGTTAGATGATAATATGCATGGTAAAAATCTGAATTCTAGGTTTATCAATAAATACAATCAAGAGAAAAAACCTAAATTTAGAGTAGTAATCTTTAGCCTCCAATCCTATGAGTGTCCAATGCGTTAGACATGGATCAAAAAAGTAAAAAAATATCATTAGCAAATCCTCCAAGAGATGACCTCATTAGGATACTCCTCTAGGTCGGTCCTCTTTAGGGTCCTCCTCTTCCTTACCCTTGACAAGCCAATATGCCCTTCCTATATCAATGACTGCCTCTGGTATCTCAACCTGTAACTTTGGTACCTTAACCTTTACCTTGGGTACCTTAGTCTCAGAGTCATATTCCAAATGATGAAACACTAAAGATGATGAAGGTAAGATCTCAATAACATCTCTAGGTGTGACATGATAGAAATGTGATGACATAGGTTGTGTCCACTACAAGAAATGATTATATGTCTTGGGCATTAAGTTGGTCATGTCCAATGATGCCAAGGTAAAACAAAGATGACCAACAAAGTGATCCTCGCTCGTGACTGCGTTATGAGTCCACTTCTAGTCAATATAGTTAATTCAAAGACTAATTTAGGGTCTAGACATCTTTGCCTACTCCTATAAGAAAAATAAAAGGAAAGAAATAAGTCTTGTTGCTTCATCAAGAAACACATAGACGACTCAAGAAAGACATATGCATATGATCAACCACTCTTATGTGGTTATCTAATGTTCTCACTCATAGTACTAAAAATGTTAGTACCTAATTCTTGAAATATTCATCATATTGTCCGCTTAGTTATCATTGGAACTTCCAAAACTTAATGATCTCATAACTTTTTGGAAATGTGGATGGATATTGAGAGTACACCCTTCACTATGGTACAATAAGGATTGAACATCGTAAACAATCAAGGTTGTTAAGTTAGCTTTGTGACATTTTTCATCACTACTCGCCACCATATCCCTAAGGACTCATGGCCTTTACGATTTGCATCTCACAATTCTAGTTTGTAATCCATTCATTTTTTGAGGATTGACTCCTCAACAACTCATCCTCACTAGGATTGTCCTTTATCTGTTGTTGTGGGAGAGATTTTAGTGGCACAGGTACCTAGCGTGGTATAACATCCTGTTTTTAATTAGGATTTATAAATATTGATGTAAAGATTTAGACTTATGAAAAGAAGAAATAATATTAAGAAGAGGAGAGAGGAAATCTTAAGCTAGATAAAGATCTTGAATTTGTTTTGGTAAAAATTACATTTATAAAAAACAAAATTAATACACTAGTTTAAATAGGAATAAAACAAAAATTGATAAGATTTCTAAAATAAGCAATTATACTTTGCAAAATATATAAATAAAAATATAGGACATAAAGAATTAAGAAGAATAAAATTAAAAATAATAACTGGATATTTAGAAAATTGAATTTTTATAATTACAAATATAAATAAAATAAATTAAATAAATTTTTTAGAGTGAAAATAGTAAATTTAAATTAAAAAAAGAAAAAGAATAAGAAAAAGAAAGGGAAATTCGAAAGGGAGAGAGGAGAGGCTCAAACCTAGGGCGCGAGAGAGGAAGAGTGAAATGCGCCTCGTTGCCAATTGAGCTACCTACTAAGGGTAGCATAGAAACACTTTGTTTAATATATGAAGGAAAACACTAGAATAAAGAAAATAAAGCGGAGAAAAATAAAAGGGGGTTGGTTGGAATTCGAACCTGCCTCCTTAGGCACGAGTGGAGAGTAGAAGAGTGTGAGTTGCCATTGAGACCACTAAGCCCATCACTGACATTTTAGGATAAATTAAATCCTATATCCTTTCTTCGCTCTTCTTCTTTCCTAACCACCATGAAAACACCTCTTTTGACCTCGAAGGTTCCTGCAATTCGCCTCCCAAGCCTAGCTACCTAGCCCTATGACTTAGCAAAGCTAGAACTAGCTTCAGGGAATAAAATAAGTCATGTAGGATTGTGGAAGATGCTATAAAACACCATCGGGTTGAGCTCATAATCACAAAACAATCAAAGGATTCTTCTCTTTGATTCTCTCTACACACTTACCAAATCACTTCATTTCAATCCTTACAACTTCAAATTATCCCAAGCTTCAATTTGGTTGAAGAAATTCAAAGAAAATAGCAAGGAATCATGAATTCGAACGTACGCTGAAGCTTCACCAAAAATCGCAAATTCTTTGCTAGAAAATTCTAAATTCAAGTAAGAGGAGTTATCTTTTCTTCAATTCTGATTACTAGAACTATTTTAGGATGATTGAATTTGAATTCTTGAGAATTTAAAATTCTAAAACTAATGAAATCTCAAGAACCAAATTGAAATTGGAAAATCATAAAATTGAAACTCGAATGACTCCATCCTCTCTATCAATACCTTAATTGATCCAGTTTTGGTCAAAATATGCTATATTGATCATGTATGAATCATTCTGGTTAGGAAATTTCCTTGAATTCAAAAGGAAGTTGAAAATTAAATTTGAATGAGTTCTGTAAACTTTATTCTTGATTCTTCAACTTCTAACCATTTAAATTCTATGAAATTAATGTTTAGTGGATTAATATCCTACTATGAATGATTCAATGTCTGTTAAGAAAATACAAAATAAGATTAAGAGAGGAGTAAGGAGAATTTGAATGAAGATTCAAGCCAAAACAATGTCCTATTTTTTGAGAAAGAAGAAAGAAGATGGTCAAATGACCATTTTGCCCTTAAGGGTAAAATTTACTAAAATACCTATAGGCCTAAAATTTTGCAAATCTATTACCTTTAAAAAATCTAGGAGAAAAAATATAAAAGGAAAAATATTACTTATGTTCTAGCAAAAGGTTAGGAGGTGATTATGAAACTTAGTTAAATTTAAATTTTTTACAAAAATGACCAAAATACCCTTCCTTTGAAAATTTATAGTTTTGTTGTTTTAAATTCAAAGGAGATGTTTTAAATTCAGGGAAATTAGTTAGATTGATATTACTAAGTTCACAACATTTATAAAGTTAGAACAGTGATAAATTTTATCAAAAAATGAAATTTTCCTTAAAAATGACCAAAATCCCCATAGTAATTATTTTAAGGGGAATTTGTAAATTTGGATAGTCTTTCTGAAAAAATGAAAGAAGTAATACTTGTAAATATCTGTTTTAAGATTAGGAAGACGGTTTCTTTTATATAAAAGTTAAAATGACTAAAGTATCCTTTTTTATAAATAAATTACTAAAATACCCTTCTTATCAAATTTACCAAAATTAACTTCAAAATCTAAATTTTGATAATATGTTTCAAATTTTCTTTTAAGGAATAATATTTTATCAATACAAGAAGATATAAAAACAAGGTATTACAATAAATTTTGTAAATGATGTGTAAATTGACTAACATGCCCTTCTTGTCAAAGCTTAAGGAAAAGTGAAATTCTTAACTAAACTTTGAATATTCTTTTGATTTCCCCATGATATATGTACTATCTTTATTAGTCTTATTTCTAGTCATGAAATATCCTGGTAGAAAAGAAATTCACATTTATAACCCTAAGATAGGAGACAATGACAAATGAAAAACTCGACAAGTCTCCTTGACTTAAAGATTCCTCTCACAGTTTGAAATTGGCTAAAAAGAACCAATAGTGGTGGATAAATTGACCAATTTATATTATTATGATTGAATGATTGTTGTAAAGAGGGACTTTCCATCTACAAATATTTTTAGGTTCTTGTACCATGAGACTTGATCAAAAGAAGGCAGAGATGTAGTAGTTAAATCATAGTACGTGTGAGATACAAAATTGAAGAAATACAATGGTTGACTACAAAAGGTACTTGAGGAATGTATGCAGGTTGTGGAAGTCCTTGGGGGTGTATAGGCACCAAGTTTGTGGACTGTTTGGATTAAGGGGTCACACAGAGCCGGCTTGGTAACCCCAACAAAGCAAAGCATTACCAAGATCGGTGTAGAGTATTTGAGCCTTGTACTAGCTCGATATATATACTCCCAATCGTCACCCAAGAAGTTGCAACTTATGGATAAAATAATACATTTTGCATAAGTCTTTAGGAGTTAGTAGTAAGTGGTAGTGTGAGATCCCAATGCGCTAGTAATAAATTAATAGGACACGATACGGTGAGTTGAGAGTAAACAACTTACAAGTATGCCTCTAATTATGCTTAATGGAGAATAGATGACTCACTCCTGCAAATCTTATATTTTTCAGGACAAGATGACTGATGATTACTGTCCTTTATTCCACTTATCCATAACCCTTCTTTGTGGAAGATGGATTAGAGATCCTTTATACCTGCTAGATACCTATATTGGATATGTCTGATTTGCTTTCTTCCCTACAAAACCCTTTCCAAGTTCGACACCTGATCAGATAAACCTCCCTATATTATTAACTCAAGTTGTACCTCCTAGATTTTTAGATTCTCCTCCTAGGGTCTCATCACATCCCAAAAGGAGGCGAGTGAATAATCCCCGTTAACCTTCTACCTCTACTCTCACTAGCTCCAAGCCCTCTCCAAGAGAAGAATCATTTGAGGAGGAAGATCCATTTGATGTACAATGATGTAAATTAATGAATGAAAATCAAACTTTCAATTATTTTCCTGATTATAATTAAACATGAATAAATAAATTGGTAGAAATTTAGGTCGTTACACATAGGAATTCGCACACGAACCTTGAGGTATCTTGTCTCAGGTCCGAAACATTTCTTAAATCGAGGTCTTTACCTCCTTCTTCCTAAGTTGGTGAATATTGTCATTTCGATCACTACTTTGCTCTTTTGAGCTATATATATAATCCATTAGTCAAAACATCTCACAAGATTCTTTGATTCATATAGTTTCAGCATTTTGTCTCTTACTCATGTACTCTCGTTCTCGCAACAAGTCTCGATCCATATACACCACATCATTAAATTTTTTGTAGCCTCTCATTTTGGTTTCACAATATCTTACTTTATTAAGTTTTATGAAAATTAGAATGTTAGAAATATAATTTTCCTATAGTTCACCTTTTTTATTAGGATTTTATTATTTCCATTATTGTTTAAAAATGATCAACACATAATTTAGTCTGATTGTCACAATTTCTCATTATAGGTTTTTGTGATCACACACAAAATAAAGGCTATATTTATAACATTCTTCAAAACACACAATAAATTTACACATAAATTAATATGTTAAAATACCATTTATATAGAATTTAATACAAACAATCTCAAACAATTAAAATTTTAAAAATATCGCACTTTCAAATAATTGTTCAAAAGTCACACTTTTCGAGTATTAAAATCCAAGGTCACAATCATAATATATTAGTTATGCTATGGATGATGTCATGTCACTTAATTTTATGAAAAACACTAAGTTTCTAAACATAATGAAAATAATGCTATTTTTTGGCTTTGGAAAAAAAGGCAAAATATTCATTAAAAATTTATATTACAACATATTTTTAAAATACTATACTTTTATATATAAATAAGGGGTATTTAAATAAATTTTCTAAAAAGGTATAATTTATTATAAAAAAATATACAAAAGTTTATAAAAATAAATTAAGGCAATATAGTGAAATATTTTCCAAAACAACACTAATCAAATATGAATTATTTTCTGGATGTTGCCAACGCGATTATGTTTGGAATGATAGAAAATACATTTTCTAATTCAATCTAAATTTTATGCAACATTTTTTTTACTAAAACACTTGTTTGTCAAAAAATTGACTAGAAAATCAAAGAAACTTAAAAGTCATTTTCATTGTTTTAACCCTAGACACTATCTATTAGCTTGATCAAAAGTTTCACCAAAGTAAAAATAACAAAAATTTAAATAAAAATATTTTTATATGTTATGAAAGGTCTTCAAGTCTATTTTTCATAACATCTTTCCAATATTTAAACAAAAATCTGGAAAATTATAAAAACTTTTTTCAATGTGACAGACTTAACTTTCACTTTTCACTTTTCAAAAGCTTTCCAAAAGGGATTGATGTTTTCCTCTTTGAACCTTGAATATATAACACAAACCTTTTTAAACTTTTATAGGTCATCCAAGTGTATAATCTTGGATTCAAAGTTCTGTAAGGTCTCCCAAGTTCCTTCAAGACTTTAGACATTTGTATATTTGAAAGCTCAAGTTCATTTTCATTTGATGTTTTGCATTCCTCCTTTGGAAGCTCTTCTTCAGGTTCTTTCAAAAGATAATCATCACTTAAATAAAAGTTTAGAATAACACAAGACTTTGTATTCTACTTTTGAAAATACTTCTCTAGTTTTTGTTGAAAAAAATCAATTATAAGCAAAAGGTTAGAACATAAGCCTCTACTTTCTTCATAGGAGTCACTTCTTCAATTTCCTTGAAAAAAAATTATCATAATGAAACAATTAGTTAACATAAAAACAATTATATTCTTCTTTTTCTCTTTCATATCTTTTTCTTTTAATTCCTTTTCTTTCAACTTGTTTTCTTCAATCTCTTTTTCTTTCAAATTTTTTTCTCTTAATTCTTTCTCTTGTTATTCTTTTTCTCTCTTTTTCTCTTAATTCATTTTCTCTCAGTTCTTTTTCTCTTAAGTCTTTTTCTTTCTCTTTTGATTTCTCATTTTCTTTACTCTTTACTATTGATTTCTCATATTTTCTTCACTATTTTATTTTTTCTTTTGTTATCTTTTTCTTTCTCACACTCTCTTATTTTTCTTAACTTTATTTGGTATTCAAAGACTTTCTTTGGAGAAAATAAAGCAAGGGTAATTTTTTTCTCATTGTGAACAAAAAAGAACCTTTGTATTTTTCTATACAGACCATTTTGATTTGGTACAAATCTCTTTTTCATGATAACCATAATTTCTTTCCAAGTACAAATAAGCCTTTCTCTACATCTATGCCTACTACTTACAAATTGATTCCACCAAATACTAGTATAATTAATGAATTTTGAAACTGCTAGTTTAATGTTCTCCTACTCTAAAAAGTAATGATATTTAAACACATGGTCAATTTTTCTCTATCTTTCTAAATAAAATTCTAGATCATTCTTACCTTGAAGTGATAGGATTATCACCATAATATTTTTCAAATGATTGTTTCTTCTTAACTAATCTTTTCTCCTTTTAGTGCTACCATTAAAATTTTATTTTTCCTCCTCTTCAAAAGTGTATCGCCTTAAACTTCTAGATTTGGCTGGGGATTGATGATTATCTAATCTTACATTTAAAGCCTTGAATTTTTCGTGAAATTCCATCATAAAGAGCTTGAGGTCAACCTGTTATTCTCTTCTCCTTTACTAATGGTTGAAATATTGCAAAAATCATATTAGAAAAATAAAATAAAACCCTCACATAATCATCCTCTCACTTTTTTACACTAAATTTTTTAAACACTCGTGTTTAATTCAATTTTAGTCTTTTCCTTTTGATAATCTCTTCACTCTTGTCTTTTACCACTTAACTTCACCTTATGAACTTTTAAGTAAGAACCTTTAAGGATGATTCTACAAAACAAGAAACAATAAAGAATGTTGATATGATAACTGTAGGAGAACAAGAACAATAGAAACATAATAAAGAAGAAACTCAAGAGATTTTTTTTTTCTAATGAGACAAGATCAGAGGATGGTGTAAAGAACCAACAAAGAAATAAAACTGTTATTGACACTTTGTGAGTAATAAAATATAAGATGAACTAACACTTTTTTATGAAATCTTCTTTTGAATATGTAATAAGTAATTGAAGCAATAAATTATCACTTATGAACTTTTCCTTTTGCAACTTTTTTTTTCTTTGAATTTGAATTTTTTTTCATAAATTTTACCTTTTTTTGCATGAATTTTGGTGTTTTTTCTTTGATAATAGGATAGAAAAGAAGAAGCACAAAAAAGATAACAAAAATGAATATAGCAAAAGAAGACTAAATAAAACAAACAAAATAGAAACAAAACACAATGGTTGAGACAAAAAAAAAAAAAAAAACAAACTAATAGTGAAAACAACAAGGATTGAAGAAAACAAACAAAGAAAGAATAGATAAAACCTAAATTCAAGAGTCAAAGCTTGGATACCAAATGATATGAATTGACTTAGGGTCATCTTGAATTCAAGCAAATAGAGCAATAAGGAACTTAATTCTAACCGTGACCTACTAGTAGAACCAAAGTTATCAAATAAGTGTGACTCTAATCATGAACTATTAGTAGAACCAACACTTTAAAGTTTTTATTCTACGAACAAAGGAGAAGCTTTTACAATGGAGAAAAAATTTAACCCATATAGAATTGATTTATTGTTGTCCAATACATGAATTACTATTTATAATGAATTAGATAAACAAATCCTAAACAAATATAAAATAAAGATAAGATAAGATAAAATTCTAATCTTACCTAAATTGTAGATAATATAACATCCTAGTCTTATTTGAACTAAAGATAAGTTAAGAAAAAAATCTTAATCTTATTTAAATTAAAGATAAGATAAATTATGGCTATAATAAAGGAAATAAATCCTAAGATTACATAAAAACATATCCTAATAATAAATGTTAAATATCTCTATCATAATTTCTTATGAAAATATTAGATGTATTAAATCTTTTTGCACATTGGACACTTAGCTCGTTTTAACTTAAGTGCACGTTTTTGAGTTAGAAATAATACCTTTTTTGTTCCTTTAAATTTTTTTCCTATCATAATAAATTAGCACATTAATTTAGTTAAATCAAATTATAATATATTTGTGATCATCAATCCATAGTTATTTACGGGTTAGATATTTTTCATATCCTTAATTCTAAGAATCTCTCTCTTTTTAATGATGACAACTACGTTGTAATTTGACTAAGATACATATAAAGGCTTAATAACGCAAAGTAAATAAATAATTAAAGCATATATGTATTAGAGTGAAATATGTTTATGTATGATGATATGATCTGAACAAGACAAGTATCAGAGTATGAAAATATTAAAATTCCCTTATATTAATATATATGTCAGAGGAAAAAAATATAACTTAAATCAAATGTAAATAAAAAACAAACATAAGTATGTAAAGTAATCCTTATATCTTTAAAACTGACCAAAAAAAGGATTACAAAGAATACTCCCGTCAGTTAAATACATGTCTACTTACTTTTCTCCCTTTTTGGCATTATCATAAAAGAAAGAAAAAGAAAGTAAAACATCATAGTCATTAAGCAATAGGGTGGTCATCTTTAGGAGGTTGTTGTCGAGGTTCTTGTTGTTGAGACTAAGACATTATGTAACATCCTATTTAAAATAAATAATTTATATTAAAAAAATTAATGCTAAAATAAAAATTATAATTTATTTTGAGATATTAAATCTATTTGAAATTTAAAAATGGAAATTTAGAGGAATTATTATAAAGGAAGTATCATAAATTCAATTGAGATTGATGAGAATATAATCAATTAAGATTGATGAATATAAATTCAGGAAAATTTTAGATAGGATAGCTTTTAAGTAAATTGAAAATAAGATGGATAAATATAAAAGAATATTTTAAATTTACTTTTGAAATAGAATTTATAAAATAATAAATAAATACTTTATAAAAATATATTGAAGAAGTAGAAAAAATAGAAATTAGAAGAAAAAAATATAAAGTAATAATTTGAATTT
>JAMLFT010000389.1:0-44206 GCA_026544285.1 Pachyrhizus erosus
ATATTTCTGTCATTTTCTACCTTGTGACTGCTTTTCTTACTTTTCTCTCCAAAAGTGAAGGAAGTGGGTCCCACAGTACTTCTAATTTCCTTCCCTCATTAAACCAAAACAAAGAGAGGAAAAGAATAAAATTGGGACTTTCCCTTCCCTTGTAAGTCAGTGATTTCAAACAATGCGTAATTCAGAAGTGTTGTTGATGATTGACAATCTTGTAAATACCAAATCATCTTCATTTGAGAAGTTATCCTTTGTAAGGCCTGTAAGGTTTCTTCTTTGGGGACACTTCAACCATTATAGGCATAGGCATAAAATCTCGACTCCTCAGACTCTACTTTCAATCTTCATGCTGTGAGCTAGTTTTGTATTGAAACCCACACAACAACCCATGATTATGATATTTTCCATCTAGAAGTTTGAAAACTAAGAAAACATTACTTGGTTATTGTAGATATGCTTCTTGGCAATACCATACTTTAAAGTAGAGATGTAAATGACTCAAGCCAAGCTGAGCACTTGAAGTCCAAGCTTGGCTTGCAAAAATAATATGATGCTTAGGGTTGACTCTTTTATTTAAAGGAGTCAAATTTAAAGTTTGGGCGTTACTTATTTAATAATGAGAAGCTTGAGCTTGACATGTTTAACTCATTTATAACTAAATTATTTTATTCCCTTTATCAAATCTTGAAGTAATTTTAAGTTTATTTAGTATTTAATAGACATTCTCATGCTAGAAGATGAATTAAAAATTTAAATAGAAAGAGTTAAAGAATTTTTAAATTTAGAAGTTAGGTAATGATAATTTTTTAGATAACATTACAATTTACTACACCATTTTACTTATCTAAAATTAATTTTTTTATCATTATACAAACACACACTTACACAAGCTATGGACAGGCTTTTATTGTTGAACTTACAAAACTTGAGCTTAACTCATTTACATAATTGGGTCTATGATCAAGTTTGAGGCTTGTTAGTTTTGTAAAATAAACAAGTTTGGTTAAGCATTCAACAAGTTGAGCTTGAATAATTCATGAATAGTTTTTCTCATTTGTACTCCTACTTGTAGGCATGTTGAATGATATTTAATGTTCTGCCTTGTTTTTTATAGTGGCAAATGGCACATATATATTTTGTAAGAATTTTATAGAGCAGTTTACTGTGCAATTTGAGGATACTAATTCGGTAATTGATATAGCAATTCACTGTTTAAGATGTTATTTTCTGGTCAATTATGTGTGGCATTGTGCGCTTTAATGCTTAAAGGACTGGCCTTCTGGTATTGTGCGTTTTTATTCTTACTTTGATTGTTGTGTCCCACTCTCTGCAGATCCTACAGCAAACCTAGTCACTCCTGGACCATATGGCCTTATATTTGCTTCATTTGTACCCTTTTTCTTTGACATTCCGGTATCAACACGGTTTCGTGTGTTTAGCTTCCTTTTCTCAGACAAGTCATTCATATATCTAGCTGGTCTTCAGGTATTGTTGAACTGAATTATGGGTGCTTATATAACTCATGCATTTCTAGAGTCATTTGGTGTCTGAAAACTAATTTATACTATTGTAGCTTCTTTTGTCCTCATGGAAAAGGTCTCTCTTACCAGGGATGTGTGGCATCCTTGCTGGTTCCTTGTACCGTTTGAATGTCTTTTACATCCGGAAAGCAAAGGTACATTAAGTCTGAAACTTGAGGTTTTTGTTATTTTAGATTTTAGCAATCATGTGTCAAGACATTCAGATGGCATGTAATATGTTTACATTTTATTATGGATCCAAACTTTCTCCAAGGAAGATATGTATATAAATATAATGTGTCAAGTTTCATTGATATTATTAATCAAAATCAATCTTACTCGAATCAATAACATTTTATAGGATGAATATTTCAGTAGTTTCACTGTTGGATTGGAGAGTTACATCATTCACATCATGCATATACTCACATAATTGTTTAAAATTTTCAGAATTTGGCATGAAAAAGCTAACATATTAATTACTCATGATTCATTAGTCAGATTGATTTAAATCACTTTCCATGTTATGCATGTTTTGAACTTTGCTTCTTAGAGGTAAAACTAAATTTAAAATCTTTCTAGTATTGGACTATTAGCGTAGACAGGAGACACTAGGGGGGCGTTTGCTTCAAGAATCATAAAGGATTCCTGTGAAAATGAGCTTGGGAATATCACATTCCCATATTTGGTACAAGTTTTGGAAAAAACATTTTCAAGAATTGCTGATTCTCAATAATACAAAAAACTTCATATTTATCTTGCTTCCCATTCCTAAGATGAAAGGTGGGTATGCCACATTCCTATGGAAATGGAGGTTACTTTCTAGAGTAGCTACCTCCCTCTACTACATTATCCTACATTTCCTTTTTAACTTTTATTTTTTTTCAATTTTTTGTAAAATTACTAAATGCCAACCAAACATGTTCATGATAATAAGATTCCTACGCATAATATTACTGAGAATATTTCTGAGTGCACTATTATACCTTGTAACTAACACTCCCTGAGTGTCTGTCTGTATTGCTAATAAACCAGAGATTGTGATAGCAAGATCTTCAAAGTGTGTTTTAATCAACAGTTATCAATAGTGTACTTATGCACTTGCCACAACTTTAATTGTTGTGTTTTCATTTGTGGGATGGCTGTTTTCACAACCCAAAATGAACCATTTTGAAGTGCTATAGTGCTGCTTCATAAAGACTGGCCTGAAAACCCAATTTTTACCTCAATTACATCATTGAGTGTTTTTTCAGGGCAAACTTGACTGCCCACCCCTTTTCAGAAAGTCAAAAACCCAAACCCTTGATTATTTTTTTCATGCTTCTCTCCTTTGTTATGTGGTTCTGACTCTGCTGTGTGACCAGAGCTGCAGAGCCACCCATCGCTGGTGATTTTCTGGTGACAACTGATAAGAACCTTTGCAGAGCCACACCACAAAAAAAAGCTGTTGTAGTTGGAGATAAACCCCACACTAGAATCCCATACCTCCAATGCTTGACTCAAGCCCCATACCTTGTAATTGGATCCTAACAACACTCAAGTGCCAACCTTCCCCATGGCCTTGCTTTGTTTTTTTCTCTCTCCCTGTGACAGTTCTCTGTTTTTTTCTCTCTACTTGTCACTTTTTTGTTCTGTCTTCTGGTGACATTTCCGGCACTGATGTGGGGTTTCTGGCCAATCCTGTGACGGTGCTTTTTTCTCTGTTGAGTCTGTTCTCATTTTGATTATTAATTATGAACGCATCTTTAATTTTGGGTAATGTTTTTTAATTGAGCATTATTATATATGTGGTATAAATTATTTAATTTGCATCTCAATTTTAGAATAGCAGTTATCCTGCAACTTAGTATCCAACCAGTAGTGTTTTTAAGGCTGGCTGCTATGCACCACTATCCAGGACTGATAACTAAGATTTTTATAAGAGAGTCTGTTTATCTGGTGTTTTTTTTGCTTTGAAATGTGTAAAATTCATTCACCAAGTAAATCAAATAGAGCTAAGTTCCTTTATGAAATGAGTTGCATTAGTTGACTGTCTTTATTAAGATTCCCTGACAGTTTTACAATAGAACAGTGGAATTTCATTCTTGCATCGCATTACACAACTTTACAAATCCATCTTGAATCTTGATGAGCATTGTATAGGACTTACAGATTAGATGCTGCCTGCCTTTTATCTGGAAACCAAATGCTAGCTGGTGGTCTTGTTCTTGTTTGAAGTGGATGATGATAATAAATTAAGATTTTGTCTATCAATATGATTCCACGATGTGCTTCCTGCATTCAGTGAATTGTCTAGGTATATAAATATCTATCTGGTCTCTACATGCAAGTCTGCTGTATGATGTATATTCATATTTGTCTTGTTACCGTCTATTATATTGCTTTCATTCATCTATTATTACCGTGAAAAACTATTTTTTAGGTTTAGACTATCTTGTTTTTCCGTTATTTCCACTTTTACTTTTTCCCCGTAATTTGAATGTATTTTTTCAAATACTATGCAAATTATATTACTGGGCAGATGTTATTTGTTTTGCTTATGTGATCCTACACTACAGTTCCCAGAGTTGATCTCATCATTCTTTTCACGAATTTCATTGCTATCTATGGGGAGTCCACGGTCATCATCATCAACAAGGAGTGTTGTGGGGAATTTACCTTCCTATCCAGCTCGCCAAATGGAGGCAAGTTTTACTTCTTGCCTGTAATTCTTTTATGGTTTGATTTGCATATCTTAGGCAGCTATGCATTTATGATTTTGATGACTCAGCTTTCTATGCGGCCATGATATTGAAGCCGAGTGTGTATGTAGTAGTCTCACAAATGAAGCTGATTTCCCTTTTGGACACAAGCATTAATATTCAAATGCATATTAGCTTGTGTAGCAAAAAAAAAAACAAAACTAGAATAAAATATGCTTATTAGCTTGCAACTTCTGTCAAATCCTTCGCTGCTGTTCCTCCAGTATCTTAAATGCAAACTGAACTTGTTGCAGCTTGTTAGGGTTAGAAGTGAGTCAAGCTAGCTTGTTAGAATCTAGGTACTCACAGCTTGACTCATTAACATCTCAGCATGCAAGGCACCTATTGTCAAGAAAAAAAGGGTGGCACCTATTGTTGACACACTTTCTCATCAAAGCAAGTCAGTTTTAAGCTATTTGAAAAGCTTTTCATGCTATTTGATGATGTGACTTAGGGCTTTACATTCAATAAGTCGACAACATTCCTAGAAAGAACATCTGTTGACAACATTCAAAATTCTGTACTTTTTGACAATTAATATCATCTGTTGACTGCAGAGAAACTACCCTGCTCCAATGCAAACTGCAGTAGAACCATCGGAGGACTCTATCACTACCCTTGTCTCTATGGGCTTTGACAGGAATTCTGCCAGACAAGCCCTGGTGCAGGCCAGAAATGATGTCAATGTGGCCACCAACATCCTACTGGAGGCACAGTCTCACTAATTCGATAATTGCTGCACTTAAATGAGAGCCAGATTGTTCTGAATTGGTAGATGGAATCCCAATTATGAAGGATTGGAAATTCACTAATCATGATGTGAGGATGTTTGTGAACTTCAGGCATTCATAATAGTATCATCCTCAAGGACTCCTTTCTCAGGCTCATTTTTCCCACCTTAACTTGAATCTTTAGATAATATCCATTCCAGTACTGGCATTGATAGACGAATGAGTTAGGATCATGTACAAATTACTTGCAACATATGAAAATTATGCACATTTTTACGAAATGTGAAGCAGATATTTGTAGTTGCAGGTTCTTACATGAAATTTGTTTAAAGCACACGGAGCCCAATTCCACTATGATGAGATCTGATTATTGTCAAAAATGAATTTTGTTAAATCTGAAAAAGAAAATCAGATTGCAAATTGTTGAGGTTAATTTGGTGCCCAGAAAATAGGGTGAAAAATTAAGCTTTAGAGTGGAAAATTTTGACCTCCCATTTTTAGGGAAAGTGAAACTAATTTTGGCTGTAAGGTAACGAATCTCCTTTTAACTATATCCTAATTTTATGGAGAGGTTCCTGCTTGCATGCTAGCTCTCACATGAGCAAGTAATATGCATTGGACGTTTATTAACTATTAGTATGAATGTTTTGAAGTTCTATATTAACTAGGAATCTATATTAACACTTAGATGAGATTGTCCACAAGCACTCCATGTCCAAAATGTTTCCCGTTGAGATTCTCGTGGGTATAAAATTTAAATGATGTCCTTTAAGTTTCTGAAAAAAAAGATGTGTCGATCCAGTTATACTTGCAAAATAACTTGGTTGTCCATGGAGTGGGAATAGCATTTCTCTCTGCATCTCCATGGAGTTTTGAAAATTCCAAACATCTCAGAAATAGATAGATAGGAATTTATCCAAGGAACCACACTCCTTCCAATACGTCAGGGGTCCATTGATGAGAAGGGGTTAGGAAAAGCTTGAACCCAATTCATACAATGATGACAAAAAGTGATTGAAATTTTTGGAGAATTGTATGTACTGATAAGACCATTCACTATTTTTTGAAGTTGGATCACTCTTCCGAATGAACTATATAGTCAAAAGAAATTATGAAGCAGAATAAAAGAGCTTGTCCAACTCATGAGTAAATATTTCTTAGTAACCTCATTAGACCGTACATCTTTCTTAGTATATGCAGATAGTAAATAGGAGCATAAACTGAAACATTTTAGAACTACAAAATTATTAAATTGTTAGCACCGTATAAAAACATTCCTCCTAAATTAGTTGTTCATATGAATAACAGAAACTCTGTTATAGCCATTTCTATATATTCAATGTACTCTACGATTAGAGGAATATATATAGTTGAACAAGGTAAAATAAGAAGTAAAAAAATAAGATATATTTTAAAAATAAAATTTCTATTGAAGAGAAGTAAATTAAAAACTTCTATAAATTTTTTTGTAGAATCAAGAATAAAATTTTCATTATATACATATCAAATCATGAATTAATAACTGCATTTAATCTCTAAAAAATTTCAATTGTTTCAAAAAAAAAAAAATCCTTTTAAAATAAAATATTTACAGAATAGTGATATTTCATTTGCAAATTACTTGAATTGGTAGTGATAATTCTTCCTTAGTAAAACCTCCGTTTAATCCTTAAAATAAGTGTTTACGACTGTTTGTTTAAACTAAAAAAAATGTTTATGAAAAAAATGTTTTTTAAAATAAGTATTTTTTTAAGAAATAAATAAGATTTATTATTTAAAAAAGGTTTATTTTTTTTATAAAATAAATAATTTAGACAAACATTAAAAATATAAAAAAACAAATTCTCAGTCTTTTTAATTATAACTATAGAAGTTGCACTTAAATTCTTAAGTCTATATAATGTCACTTGCTTAATTTCTTTGTTGTGCAAAACATGGTGGAAAATCAAATAAAATTATTTAAATGAATGTTTTTGAAGTAACACATACATTCTCAAGAACCAAAATGAATATCTATCCTTTTTTCTTTGTATATAAGCTACAAGAGATTGCTTCAATCAAAAGATGAAAAAATAAATACAATTACTCGTTATTTCAAAAGATTTTTCAGTTCTTAAAAATACTAATAATGGCTTAAAAGTAATCCTCATTTATAATAACACAATAAATATTAACATCAAAACAACTTATTTTATTGTAAAAAGTTGATATTCACGTCAATTTTAAATTTTGGAAAACTTGTTTGATATAAAAATCTTTAAAAGAATAAATTAATGTAAACTAAATCTTTAAAAGACCTTTCAAGAAAAATTCTTTAAAAACTTAAGGCTACCTTTAATAAAAATAACTGATAAGTTAATTAAAAATTGAAAATTTAATTTTTAACTACAATATTATTTGAAATGTATGGGTTATTAATTTTAAAATATAAAAAATATTTATGAAAATCAACTGTCAAAACAGTTAAATATATGTAAAACAAAAAAAAGTATGACATACTTTTATTATATTTTCAATTTGATAAACAAAAGTATATTTTTAAGTAATTATAATTTAAATTATTTTGAACTCTTATCCTTTTTAAAATTATAACTTTCTGCTTAACAATCAAATATTTTATTGAAAATAAATAATATAGATAATATAATAATTGAGATAAATAATATAACATTGAAGGAGATAGTTCATTAAAATAAATCATGTAATATTAAATAAAGTAGTAAATGAGAAATTTTATTAAAAAATAGACTATAAATAATATTTGAAAAAATGCTATAAGTAAATAAGAAAACTTAGTTTATAAAATACTTCCGATGTGTACATAATGGCAAAAAAAAAAGGCGTCAACAAATGAATTAAATATCATTTAAGTGCCAGGCAGTGCAAACGACTAAAATTAAGAAGCATCATAGCAACGTTCAAGAGCACGCAAGAAGTGTTCAAGCTTCAAATTAAATTTAAGAAATAAAAACTAAGTTCAATGAGCATATATACAGTTCAGAAACACTAGCCACAAAATTCTGCTTCTTATACATTAGCATGAGAATGCAAAACTGAATCATGCTAATATGAATGGCATTTGACTCCAGCCTTGCATTAATTGCCCCAACAATGTGAGCTCCACTATCCGAGTCACGACTAATTTTATAGCATATGCACTGAAGCAGGTCCAAACACAACGACTCATAGTTGACTCAGTCATCACTAGTTGACAAAAGAAGTTCATCAGTGATCAATCATACTTCCAATACAAGAAGCAATCCTAGAGTCAATTTTCCAAAATAATCACAAATGCAGCTACGCAAATGCAGTTTTGATCGTGTGGATATACAACTACATACATTAATACTACCACATACAATCAATTGACTAGAATAATAGTTGGATTGACAGTCTAAATGATATATAATCAAACCCACGTTCGGTGAAACACTCAAATAATACTTTCATTTTATCTGTATTCCCTTCACCGACTTAATTCTTGAATGAGACACATTAATTTCGTTACGACCACTAGCTGTTCAAACTAAAACATAAATACACCTACTACCATATGTGTGAAAGAACATAAGCAGAAAAATGGTTTATATAAAAGTTGGGGATGTTATATCACAGATGTTGCTGCATTTTCTATCAATCAGTTGTCCAATGCTTACATTTTAAATGAGTATCATTACAGATTGAAGTTAAGCAGAAAAATGGCTTATAAAAAAGTTGGGGATGGAATGAATATACAAAACTGAAGGATCAGGACACCATAGAAGTCGCTAAATTTTCTATAAACCCAGCAACTATTTTCTATAAACCCAGCAACTGCTAATGCCAAATTATGAAGAGGAATCAAAAAGTTGTCCAGTGCTTGCATTTTAAATGAGTATATTAAAGATTTCTCCAAGGATTTGGCAACAGATTACTAACCTTTCAGTGCCACAGCATTAGATGATAAACAAAATAATTCAATGATGAAGATCACAGAAGATGGAAACTCCCAGACCTATAGCAAGGACACATACTTTGAAGTTAACGACATGTATTGCATTTAACATCATAGACATTAGACAGGCACAGGAAGTGATCAGCAATAAAACTAAAAGAACCAACTTGAATTTCTTCACTGCAAATATTACCATCATGGCAATAAGAAAAATCTTGAAGTAACTTGAAATCATGAGTATAAGCAAAAGGTCAATGCACCTGCATAGATGAATAATTTAAGCTGAAGTGATCATGATGGTCCAGAAACACCAAACTGATATGGCAGAAATATATAAAAATTATAAAAAGAAACCCTAAAAAAAGCTTCCATAAAATTAAACTGAGAAAAAAATAGTCCCATATTCTATCATGCATCATCTTTTTGTCATCCCATTAATTACAAAGTTTAAAAGATAAAACTTGATAGCATATCATTAGGCCTATCAACCAATTGGGCATTAGCATACTATGTTAGTCTGTTACAAGTCACAGTTTTACAGCAGTACTTAGCTTAGGTGGTTAGTTCAGTTGGAACCATTTGCAGTGGCTATATAAGCAACATTTGTAATCTTGTTAGTTAATGCAATCAGTTTCTTCTTTTCACCAAATCACTTCTAAATCTCTCTCTAAACCATTAACAATTCACGACACAACAATGTTTCTAAACACATCTAATAATAGACAAGACTCTAGAAGCAATTCTCCTCATCATATATGTTGGATATGTGCCTTATATGTTGTCAAAGCAATTTTAATTTAAATTTGAATAAGTCAATTAATGAAGATAAAAATATTTTATTGGATTGTTAGTGGATTTGTTAGTTTTAAATTTTATTATTCAGTTATCAGTAACAACTAAAATCATAGAACATAATTTTTTATTTAGTTATTTTTTGTGTATTTAAATACAAGTCAGAGATTCAATAAAATAACACACTTCTACATTGCAAAACAAAGTTATATTATTTCTTTGTTAAATTGTTATTCCTTTATCTTAAAACTAAAACCAACAATTGATATCAAGAGTCTTATTCTTAAGGAACCTGTGAGAGTGAGAGTGGGTTGCCATGGACGGAAAAACCATCATTTTATCAATTGTTCCTCCAGTGTTTGATGAAAAAAATTATCAAATTTAGGTCGTGAGAATGAAAGGTTACCTAAAAGCACTAGATCTTTGGAAACCAGTAGTAAAAGATTATGAAGTTTTTTCTCTGTTAGACAACCCCATAGTAGGCTAGATAAAAAATCAAAAAGACAAAAAAACAAGGAAGTCAAAAGCAAAGGTTTGTTTGTCTACTGCTATTTCATTTACTATCTTTATTCGAATCATGACATTGAAGTCACCAAAAGAGATATGAAATTTTCTCAATAAAGAATACAAAGAAGATGTTAGAATTAAAGGGAAGAAAGCTTTCAACTTAATTAGGGAGTTTGAAATGCAAAGGACGAAGGAGTCTGAAACAATGAAGGAATATTTTGATCGATTTCTTAACATTAAAAATCGAGTTAGGTTGTTCGGTTAGGAGTTCCAAGACTCTTAAATTGTTTAGAAAATTCTAGTTACTCTTCCTAAAATATTTGAATCCACAATCTCTTCTTTAGAGAACTCTAAAGATTTGATAACTATTTCTTTGGCAGAAGTGTTGAGAGCTTTACATGCCCAAGAGCAAAGACTTATGAGACAAGAAAACACAATTGAAAGAGTTCTACAAGCAAAGTTGCAAATCAACCAAAGAACAAAAAAAAGAAATGAAAGGCGGATAAGGAAGAAAGTGAAAAAAATTCAGAAGGTAGATCAAAATACCCACCATGTTGGCATTGTGGAAAGAAAGATCATCCTCCATTTAGATGCTGGAGAAGACACGATACTAAGTGTAGTGAGTGTAATCAAATGGAGCATGAAACTATTATTTGTAGAAACAAGAAACAACCGCATGGTGAAGAAGCAAAGGCTGCTAATCAAGAGGAGAAGAATTACTTGTTTTTTGCTACATGTTTCTCTAGCAAGGAGTCAAGTCAGAATTGGTTTATTGACAGTGGTTGTACTAATTACATGACAAACAACAAGAATCTATTCAAGGAACTAAGTATTGCAAGCACATGAAGGTTCAAGTTGAAAATGACAAGTACATTATTGTGAAAGGAAAAGGAACAATAGCAATTTCAACCTACTTAGGTACAAAGTTCATTTCTGATGTGATGTATGTTCTTGAAATTGATAAGAATTTATTAAGTGTTGGACAACTAGTTGAAAAAGGTTATAAAGTGTTGCTCGAAAACAAAAGTTGCACAATTAAAGATGCATATGATAATGACATTTTCCAAGTAAAAATGACAGGAAAATTTTTTGCTTTAAATACATTGGAGGAGGAACAAATTGTCTTTTTAATAAAAGAAGATATGACTAAATTGTGACAAAAGAAAAAAAAAAGTCGAAGAAGAAAAACAAGTTGGTTCTAAAATAGAAACCTCTAAGTTTCCTAGTTGGTTCTACAGTGATTGTGTAGGAGCACACAAACAAGCAGATATAATTGAGAAAAAATGAAATAAAAAAAAAAGTTGAAAAAATTGAGCATGGTGAGAAGTGTGTAAACCCTGAATTTAGAGTTAAAGGTTATTGAATCAAAGATAATAAGTTATGGTGTAGAAATGTCATCACTAAATATTGAAATTAAGAAGTTGAAAATTAAAAATGCTAAGGCTTAATCATATGAGAGGGAAACAAAATTATTTTGGTAGGAGAAGACTTATCTAGAACAGAAGATCAAATTGTTAATGGCTTTACCAAGTCATTCTAAATTAGTAGGTTGAATTTTTGAGAAAAAGTTTGCAGCCTCGAAGGCAAGGAGGAGTGTTTGATATGTGCCTTAGATGTTGTCAAAACAATTTTAATTTAAATTTGAATAAGTCAATTAATAAAGATAATAATATTTTATTGAATTGTTAGTGAATTAGTTAGTTTTAGATTTTATTATTCAATTATTAGTAACAGCTCCTAAAATCATGAAATATGATTTTTATTCAGTTATTTTTTATGTATTTAAATACAAGTCAAATTCAATAAAATAATACACTTCTACATTGCAAAACAAAGTTATATTATTTCTTTATTAAATTGTTTTTCCTTTATCCTAAAACTAAAACCAACAATATGTATATAGAAACACACCCAAAAAAAATTCTTAAATTCAAAATTGTGATAGATTCATGAAATTCCTAATGGACAACTTTGTTACTAAATCTTTCTTCCAATTGCTAAAATAACAAACAGATTGTTACTTTTTTCTACATAATTAAATGAAAAGTGTGTTAACTAATTGTCCTTCATTACAAGTATGACAAATAAATAAAAATTTATACCTGGAGAAGGTGACTGATACATGGCAAAACATTTTAACCATAAAGAAGAAACTTAAAAGAAACATCAAGTTTCCTAATACAACATCCATCAGCACCTGCCAATGATAGCCATAAAACATTCGTCATAATTGGCATAAAAATCCAGACTAAGTAATTTGAGAAAAAGGATGATTTTAATATAGATATCTGAACCTTCCAGAATATTGATACTAATGAAGAGATGCTCATTGATGAACCCAATTTTTCCTTGCTGCTTTCCAAGATCAAACATCTGTCTTCAACAAATGGTAAAGTCCTCATATGTGACATATGGTTTTCTAAAAGTAAACCAAAAGCTTGAATTTAAGACTTTATGCTCCTAAAGCATTAAAAAGAATAATATCTACAAAAGAATACCTACAAGATTCAAAAAGAAGAAAAATGACAGCCAATTTCCAGAGTAGTCCCTGCAAAGTTATGAAAAAGTAACTGCTTGTTAGTGTTGGAAAAGGTAAAAATGAATGAGTATGGAGTACATGTAAAAAATTGAAGATAAATTGGATCTCATTATTCTGAGCATTATGCATGCCATCTGTTAAAATGAATTTTATCAGCATGTGTTATTAAAATCAGTATTCTGTGAATACTCATTCACAAAATGCACTCACATAGATCCATCCATGCATATCATTCAAGTAAATTCTTCCTGATTATAAAACCAAAACAAAAACCATGTGTGCATTGATACGGCCAAAATGCAAGTAGCAACTAAGTGTATCAATTTGTTTATTAAATATCCAAAATCCATTGGTGAGATATTTTTCATATAAAGTTCAAGACTCCCCAAAAGTAACAAAGTAAATCCTATTGGAGATTTTTTTTGTTTTGCCGGTACATATCCTGTTGAAGATTCTAATTATTCAGTTCAAAATTCAAAATGCTTCATGTTAGTTATTATCAGAAAATAAAATTTCAACTGCTCATTATCATAAAACAAAACACTAATGTCAGCAATGATGCTAACTGAAATAATGAGATTGCCAATTTTTATTTTAAAAAAGTCATAATTGCAATACTCAGAACTGTAAAATAGCAATTTAGTGTTCATTAACGATACATAAAAACAACAACACTCACACAACGACATAATTATACAGGATGGTAATGCAGGAGGAATAATGGAGGAGCTCAACCATACCTGAAACTTCATTGTTTCTTGATTGATGACATTGTGGAGGAGATGTCTATGGGCCTTGGGCTTGTGTAGTATCAAATCAATTACAAGAATCTGCATAGGGGAAGGAAACAGGGTAATCTCAAAACAAAAACCTAAGAGGTTTCAACATATAAACCAGTGGCATAAGGGAGTACTAGGCACCATGATTTCACATTCTATGTATTCATCTGCCACAGCCTTGCAATTCTCCTATGACACAAAAGGGTATGAAAATCAGTTCATTAATTATGAAATTCAAGACAAAATAGAATGAATGATCATGAATTTCTTCTTATTTTTCTGTGAAAGAAAAGCCCTACACATTTCATCAAGCGAATGTTTCCTGGAGAATACTGCACGTAAAGTGTTTTGACAGGACACCCGCACTGAATGCATCTGTAACCCATTAGTGATGAATTTACAATTCAGATTCAATCAAGATAACACCTTCATAACTGCCAGCATCGGGGAAACACCCAAATTCTACAAACAGAGACAAAGGCACCTCAAGTTAGAAACCCAAAAAGAAAATTAAGATGGAAATGTATTAAAATTCGTCAAAATGGAGACTTACTCGGGAAGTCCAAATCACAACCACTAAACACTAAACAGAAAAACAAACCAATTCCTCATTTGTTCACATAAAAGACACGAGCTTTCATAAAGCAATCAAACGCACATAGCAATCAACGGATTTGAACAAAATCCGGAATCCAAATTCCATGCATAGAACAGGATGTAGTCATTGCCTCAAGCCACCATCCCGGAATATTAATTAACAGTAGGTTACAAGCCGAACAAGACCAAGATATACAACTCCATCTTTCTGTTTAAAAATATGAGGAAATGAAAATTTTTAAAAAATTAAACAGATGCAAGATGATAAATAAATAAAACAAAAAAAAAAAGAGGTAGAAACGTGAATTTTCATAGTAAATAACGATAAGAAATTGCAAGCAGATTGTACGATCTAGCAATGAAGGTGATATCATTGAAGTCCACTAGCTATGGCATTACAACCGTTGAAAAGAAGATGAATCAGCAGAGTGCAACAGAAGGGGCCGGGCAGTGTGCGAATTACCTCAAATAAACACAATCATATAAGCAGCACTTACTTCAAATTGTGTCACAGATACGAAGCCAAGCCGAACCGAATTCTGACCTCGCAATGTAACTTGCTTGCCGAGAAGAGTCTCTCTCCTAGTTGAATTGAGCTTGTTTTGGGTTTTTCATTTAAAATTCAACATCTATCAACAATAATAATAATTTATCTATTAAGTTATAACTATCTTATTTATCAAATAATTAAAAATTAAAAATTAACTAGAATTGGACCAAAATAATTTAACTAATTAAAATATAAAATATATACATATATATATATAATTAAGAATTAAATTAATTTTTAAAATAAAGAACTAAAATTTCCCAAAAAAAAATTAAAATCACGAATCATAAATTAAAAAAGACCAAAGTTATAATTTAAATAATATTAAAATACAATGATATAAATAAAAATAAATCCAACTACAATAATTGTAACGCTTATTTAGAATTTGCAACAATAAAAAATGAACCTTAGGTATATGTATGTAACAGTCACTAAAATATATATTTTATTATAATTTTTTTATTTTTAAAAGTTAAGTACAGGTGTTTGCAACTGTACAATACTCCAACGACTTGTGTTATATAAGTACCACATTGTGGTTGCTCTAAGTAATGTGGATATTGCATGCTATATTAGCATTTTGGTCACACGTTAGTAGTGTGATTTTTCATGTTAATATTGTGCATGATTGCATATGCATTGTCAATGCATGTATTTCTCTCTTTTTCAACGCTTTTTTTATGTCAAGAAAATTAAAAGACGTAAAAGCTAATGTTGGATCCACATCTAAGAGTAGCAAACATGTTACCAAACATGTTCTAATAGAAACTATTTATGAAAGTTGTTGCATCCTAGGTGAAAAAATATTAAATAGGTATAATTTATTCTAACAAAGCATTTTTTTTTACATGTTTAGGAAAGAAGCTTTAATCAACATATCTAATGTGTTTGGACAAATTTTATAAATCTGATTTTGAATGAAACGTGATTAAAATTTAAAGTGATTTATGTTGTAATGTTTTTTTTATAAGCAAAATACTAATAAACTTGTTATAAATTTTTTAATTTACATAAACTCCCTAGAATTGTTTCACCTCAATAAACTTTTAATCATAAATTTATTTTTATATATAGAATCAAACATATAAATATTTAATTACAATAATATTAATCAATATCTTTTTATTCACCATAATATCGATATAAAATCTCCACCACCACAGATAAGTTTGAATCCTGAATCATTTTATTAAAGAATACAAACAACTATCACTTGATTAATTGGTATTTTAATAACATTATAGATGATGCAGCACAAATTCAAACATCCACTTAAAAGAACCATCTACATACCAATAATGTTAAGGACAGTTAGTAGAAATACTAAATTTTAAACCCCTAACCTAATTAAAATTTGACAAGAAATTTATTTTATAACATTTTTTAACATAATCCCATTACACGTGTATAGTTATGTTGTGCAGTGTATTATATTTTTGTATTAAGTTTTTAGTAGATTGGTGCAATACTACCCACAAGAAATTCCAAGTGTCCACGCAAGGCCATGCTGTTTGTTTGGTTCAATTTCTTGATTTTCGTTTAATTAGAAGCAAACTATTTTTTATTTCAGTAAGTACTTCCAGTAAATCTTGCAGAGACCTAATAAAGTCGGATGACACGTTTAACAATTGTTACATAACTTAGAGCAGCAATCAAATTCTGATCCAATTGTCTATAGGGGAATGACAAAAAAAAGTGAACGGAATTGAAGCTGCATGGAAATGAAAATGGAAATGATAGGCAACAAATATATCTGCATTCAGGTCATGCGGGTGTGTATTAGTCCATTAGATTCATATCCTTGTGGCTGTTTCAACTTGTCGCCAATTTCTTCACACCGAAGAAAAAAAATTGCATATTGAGAATTTGAGAATAATAATAATAAAGTACAATGGAGAACACTCATTTTCTTTCATAGAAAAAAACAAGCTTGCTTACGGTAAAATCATCGTGGAGAACAATCCTTAATATTGGAAACCCAACTCAAGCCTCGCCATTTACTAGAAACACGTAATCCTTAATCTTCGATCATCATAGCTCCAAAAGTTCTTTATGGAAGAAGGTCAAAAGTGTATCCTCCCTTCCATATAGCTGCATTGGTTCAGCCTTAATCATGTCCACAGGACAAGACGAATCTTTTCTTCCTTCATTGGCAGTGGACCAGCTTGGAAAACTTGAGCAGAACACAAGTCCAAGAACAATGACAAAAATATAGGTAGCATCCCTTATTGCGGAATGACGATATGCAGAGTCACGCAACAAGGGTTACATGGAGCTTATGTCTATCCGGCTTTTGTGGAGTTGAAAAGCAGGGGTTATCCAGCTTCCGCAGCTGCATTGTATGCCTATCCAAGTGAAGTATCCCAAACGGGCATCACAATGAGCACAGGAAAGCTTTCCCTCCATTGCGCCTTCCTCGACTGAGTGACAAGAGATATCAGTAAAAAATCGTCATTTCTGTGCACATTTAATTGTATAACTGTATAATAACACAGTACATCACACCAAACAACCTAACATGTGTGTGTATAAACATTCTACTCAAATGTACTCTCCACATTTCAAATCATCTGTCACTTTAGGAATCTTGGTTTGTTTCAAAATAATGTTACTTTAGAAAATAAAAATTTGTCACTTTTTTTTCTCAAAAAAGTCCTTATTATATATAGCTAAATAATTAATTAATATAAAACTACACTCTAGCTCATTTAATAAAAGTATTTTAGTCAAAGAGGATTACTTTATCAAAATAATTGATGCAATTGATAATTTTCATAAAATGTGTAGGTTACTTTAAACAACAGATAATTTGAAATGTAGGGAGCAGTCAAGAAAAACAATTTAGTAAATTTTCCAAGAGAGGCAAGAAAAAGGTGGTAACACTTCAAAATATTATAGAAGACCATTCAGATCTCTTATACGATCTTATGGGAACATTTTGCATAAAATTTGCAGCATACATTCAGAGCTCGTTGGAAATGTTTTCTTACCAGCTTTCATCCACCGTAGAGGCTCAATAAATATGGATGAACACTCCGATTCGTTAGATTTGTTGAAAGGGTTGCCACCTCTCCGTTTGTGCCACCCAAAGGCTGTCTCACCCTCACCAGGAACATGATCTATGACATGTTCTTGCAATGCAACAAGTCGCCGGCACTTCTTACAGCGATATGTAGGGCTACGATTATTTTCTACTTTTGTAGTTTCTTCAGCCTCTGAAGATATTTCAACAGGCATGCCAGGATCTGCACCAAGTTTAGAACTGTCTATCCTCAACCCTGAGCAATGATTCTCATCTGAAAATAGAGACATTTATTTCCTTAAATGACATAAATTACCTCATTTTCAATGCTCATATTAGACAAAAAGATTGACATGAGCAAAAATAAGCATTTGCATAACAATACCATAACAGCAACTAGTGGGAATAAGTTAACTTGAAATTGGATACAACTACCCAGGTAAGAAGCTTGATACATAAAATACAAACGCACGAAGAAACAATAAGAATAAACACTTAATTTTCTCCATCAAAAGTTGTTTCTGTATAGAATCTGGGAGGTGAAGCAGCTCCAACATCTAGCCCACGATTCTTACTTTCTAAAAATTTATAATGGACGCGGTGCCTCTTTATTTATTTATAAAAAGAGAGAACACTGTAAAGTAATAGATGGGTACTAAATTAATTACACACTGAGGTGAGAAATGATAACCAAAAATATTCACCTCTTCAAAGTGATTAATAACTAATTTAAGACGAAACTAATTTTAATATAATGGACATTGTTTTACAGACAACAAATACTAGTTGGAAAAATAACATAAAGCCACTAAGCCAGCCGTGGCCCAAGAAAACAAATTAATTGGTCAAATATTTTCTCTGGCAGCACTCACTCACAACACAAGTATGCCATGTAAATAACCATGATATTTGACAATTTGACCTTGTCCTCAATATTCCATATAAGCTCCAAAAAGAGACATAAAGTTAACATTAAAAAATAACGAAAAGAATGTTCGTATTATTCCAGTGATGACATCTGACAAAGAAGTAAGAGGGGTGTCATCCACCCCAAAATATTACAAGTAGCAGCTTAGACCCACCTATATTTTTTCACATCAGTAGTGTTATAACAAATAATTACTGCTTCTCTATTCTCTTCCACACCACCGTGAAACATACAAGAAAGATAAGAAGTACCACAAGTCCCAATAAGTCAGAGAGATGAAGTCATACATAGTATTTTCAGACGAAAGCGCTTGTATATAGGGCTGGAGTGATCAACCTTGAAACCCATCCCCTCAAACATTTTCAACTAAGATTGGAGAAGAAAAAAAAACACGAGGTCATAGTTCTGATTGGTAAGTACAAATAAGTTAAAAAAAAAGAGCCCTTTTACAGCACGTACCTGCTCTAGAAAACCATCATTGGGACAAACAAATTCACAGCTCTGCCTCAAAGATTCAAGGGCATCTGCAATACAGAAAAACACATCCAAAAACTGTTTGTTTTAATCCTTATACATACAATTATTTAACTCGTTTTAGTCCCTACAATAATCGACAGGAATTAAAACGGATTAAAAAGAGTCAGTGTGAAGACTAAAACTACTAGGTTTTAGGTGTAGAAACTAGAAAGTAGAAATTGTGAAAACAAATGAGTAATTAAACCTACTATTTAAAATACTAGCTTATACAGAGTTTTTTCAACTTATTTCAATAAGCTTGGTAGGAAAAGCTTATCAGAATAGGCCTTTTTTTAAACTTATTTCACTCAGCTTCAGGGTAAAGCTTATTAACAATATCCAATAACGCTTCAAATACACAGACCGATAACACTTTAAACAAAGTAAGAGGTTCATCTTCACACCTTCTACAGATAGACATTCGGTTCTCATCAAATACGCTGTAATAACCGCCGCACTGCAACAAACCCTCAACACTCAGAAAAAACAACAATAGCAATAAAAAAAAGTCCAAGGCAATTTCTTTTTACGCAACGAAATTAAAATCAAGCAGAACCTTCTGGAAACTCCGGCGAAACAATGGACGAGAACAGAACCTTCCTTCCGACCGCGATCAATGAAATCGATGCAAACTTCCAAGTAATCCAACAAGTCCTCGGTCTCGGTGTCTCTGAGAGGCACGGCCATCCGCACGAGCTTCAGGTCGCGGCCAGCGTACTCGAGCGAGTAGAGTAGCTTCTCAGGCGAGAGCGCCGATTTTCCGGCGCCGGCGCCGGCGTCTGCCACGTGGACTTTGGTGATTTCCTTGGCGGGGATGGAGAGGCTGGGTTTCCATTCAGAGAAGAAGGAGATGGAGGCGGAGCTGAGGACGGAGAGGATATGCGTCACGCTCTGAACGGTGCCGTTTTCGAGAATCTCCGCCGCGTCGCCGATGTTCCCGATCGAGAGGTTGTCTCGGACCGTGTAAGGCATCACAGGGAAATTGAAATTGAAATTGGAATTGGACTGTGCGTGTGCCTGTGCCTGTGCGAGTGAGACTGTGATGATGAGAAACGAGAGAGAAGTCTGAAATTAGGGAATCAAATTCGACGGAAGGCGAGAAAAGGGTTGGATTTGAATAAATAAATAAATAGCGACGGCCTGGTGGACCCCGCGTGTTTGTTAACAAATTTACAATTAGGGTTATTATGCTCAATTTTTGCATGATACATTCAAGTTTTTTAATTTATAAAAAAATTAAAAATTATACTAGTATATCATAATATAAAAATTAAATTCTATCTCAATTGGATAGGAAAGTCTTAATTAAGGCAGTAATGCAGGCTTTTTTTTATTTCTTCCTATCTGTGTATGAAGGGCTTAGAGTGTCCATTATAATTTTTCTTTAGAGCAAAATTGGTATGTCTTCTTCTTCTCTTGCTCTAGGAGTCAAGAATGCTGGCAGGAGGCATCTTTATGGCATAGCATGAAGAGAATTTCAATGATGCATGTTTTAAAATTATGCAAAATATGGATCAATCACAAATATCCTTATTTGCAACTATGATTTGGGCCATATGGAAGGATAAAATCCTAAATTATGGGAAAATAACACTAATCCTGTAAATCAGACCTGCTCTTTTGCCAAGCAGTTTCTTCATAATTGGAAAACTACCAAAAAGTTAGATAATGACGTGGCTGGAAGAGTTGAATCTTCGAGGATTGAAAGATGGATTGCACCCTCAGATGGATATGTTAAATGCAATATTCATGCAGCCTTTCATAACTCTGATTTGAGAACCAGTTATAAGGAATGACAGTGATCAATTCATTAGAGGCCGAACCTGTTGGATGAACCGTGCTTGGATGTAGTTGAAGGTGAGGCCATGGGTCTCCTCAAAGCTTCACAGTGGGTGGTTACTCTAAATCTTCAACATGTGATATTTGAGATGGACTGTAAGGAAGCAGTGGATAAATTGAACAATTGCAACATTGATGATTCTGACATTGGTGCTATTTTAGTTGATTGCAGGAAAATCCTATCACACTTTAACAACTTCAAGATGAAGTTTATGAGAAGATAAGCTAATATGGCTGCCCATGTGTCACAGATATCAAATTGTGAGAGCTTAATATTATTAACACTTATTAATGCAAAAATAAATTGACAAAAATACCAATTTAATTTAACAAAGAAGGGATTAAAGTAAAATAAATAAATTTAAAAGATTAAACTGAAACTAAAAATTAAAATGAAGGACTAAAATTATAATTTAATCAAATAACTTTTTATTTCAATTAAAAAATAATACCACAGCTAGTTAAAATATGATATCTTAATTTTATCCTTCAATTTATTGTATTTTATTATACTCATCCATAAATATCTAATCGTATTGAACAATCTCATTTATGAATTCAATGATAGGATAGAGTTCGAGTCCAGTACGTTTTCTTTTTCTTTATGAAGTCAGTCAACTGTATGTGCTTCATTGTTTCTTCAAACACTACATTACCACATTATGTATAGTCGAAAATGTAAAACAAAACACAAGTTACATGTTTGGATTTAAGTTGGGTCTATGAGACACATTTTTTAGCTATATATATGTGGAGAATTTTCAGTGGAAGATGATAATTTTCGCTCCCTCCAACATATCACTAATATCTAAGGATCATGGAGCCATTTTTGTTTCAACTTTGAGGTAACAGTGCAACACAAATTTGAAGTCCACGTGAAGATACTGGACGTTGTTTGTTGACGATCAAAGCATCCCATGACAGTTCATATATGAGAGAGGAAACAAGAAATAATATGTCCTATCATTTATAAAATAAAAATATTATGCCCTATATATCTCCCATTGCATGCCACACGAGTGTCCACGTCAAGGAACCAAATTGCATGTACCTCTCTTGGCCAATAATGGTAAGATAGAGGAGTTGGAAGCAAGGAATATGTCAAGATACTTGGTATGGTAAATGAATGTGTGATTCTCTCACCCATCTTTTTCTCACAATAATTATATGATGAAGGGATAAACCTTATACGATGTACCCATCTGGGGTCCCAAAATTGATGTTATTTCTCTGGTCATCAGGAGAAAGGATCCAAAATTCGTTACACACATATACGACCTTTCAGCCCCTCATGGGCCTTGGGAATCCTTCCATTTTAAGGGTCCTCTCTACCAAATATTCTAATTAAGTTGCTGTTTCCACGATCCACAATTGCTAATTTTATTAGGTTTAAATACAATACTTTATTTTTATGCATGATATTGTTAATATAACTGGTTATAAATCATTTTAAATATGACTTTTAAGTAATATTATAAAAATTAACAATTTTACTATAATGACAATTTATAATTTATTTATAATTAATAAAAGTTTAATTATTATTTTTTACATTATCTATAGGTTTTGATCAAATTTTAGATATATAGTACTAAATTAAAGTATTAAATATAAATTATGGTGCATGAATACACCAAACTTGACCGGTAACATAATAGAATTAGTCAAATATCATGTATACAAGATGATATCACAAGTTTATACAAATTTAGTAGGTATCATTGCTAGAAAATGTCAATTTCATGTGAATTTTAAGACGAAATTTGGGCAAATTTCAAATATGTCCCACGCATTTCAGTTAGATAATGAACTCCAAATGGATTTTAGTTATACAACTTGTTGTCCAAATAAAAAATCCCATTGCAAATTTTTTTCAATTGTCAAAAATTCCGTCTGAAATTGTTTCATATACACTTCAGACGAAGTTGAGACAAAAATAGGTGATATTTGGGTTGATATTATGTTGCCTTAGTTCTGTTCAGATTTTAGACGGAGTTGTCTTTCATACGGATTTCAGACAGAGCTATCTTTCAAACGGATTAGAGATAAGTGTTTTTATGATATAAATAAAATAAAAATATAATATAAAATATTTAAGAGCTCATATTTCCTATAAAATGAAGCATCGCTCTAATAGATTATAATTATAAAACACTTATATTTATTAAAAAAATAAGTATAACATTTAGCGTCAAAATCTATATGAATAGTTTGTTTGCGCTAGCATCTAAGAACTTGCAATGACTATTCAAGAATTCTATTAATTAGGCCCTAAAAAAATTCTATTAACTAATACACTATGAAAAGAAGACAGATTCTATAAGCAATGATTGAATACTAAATTTTATCTTTTGAAAGAAATGTGATAAATTGGACTTTAAGGAAGACTTTGCCTAATTAACTAGAAGGCTACTATATAGGAAGAACAACTTTTCATGAGGGTACGAGGCAACACATCTTTGCATTTCGGCATTAACCTTCTTTCTCTGAAGCAGAAGGAAGAATTTTCATCTTCCACGGTTAGGAGAATATCCTGTGCTATAAATACACCTGGAAATTTTAAGAACTTCACATACCTTGAACATTAATTCCTTTAGAGCTTTATTTCTTTGCTTTTGCATAGAAAATTCTTTGTATTTTTCATCTATCATCTAGTTTTTATTGTATCTATCCAAATAGCATTGAATTTTACCTTGGGAATTTTTAGGAGTTAGAAGCCTAAAAATGCTTGAACAAGAATACTAAAGTTAAAAGCTTGAAGAAACCTGTTCAAAAATACTTGAGAAATAATGAGAAATTTTTGTCTTTATAAGAAAGGAGTTGTTAATTAGTAAAAATCTTAAATTTTTGGCCAAAAATTAAATGTAATCTTAAATTTGTAAGAGTTCATCGATATAAATATTTATTTGCATATATCTTAAATATAAAAGGGTATACAAAAAAAAGAATTTCACTCTTTATTGTGAGAATTATTTAATTACATAGGGATGTTTTATTCAAATGCTTGAAGTAGTTAGCAATTCTGAATATGTAAACACTCCACGCTGTGTGATGATTAAAAAAGAATTGTACTAAAATCCTTTATGCAGCTGAACTGGCCCTGGCCATAGATATGAGAATTCATGTTCAAGTAGAAACCATAAAATTGTGTGAAATAATGATTTTATTTCTTTATTTTTAAAAGTTATAAAAATTAAAATATTAATTCCAATTAAGTTAAATCAAATCTGAACGAGTCATGTCTCTAAGGTTTCTTTCTGCATAAATATTCTTGAAAAATTTATTGCTACCCTGCAAAGGTTTTTCAAAAGCAAGCTTAGGTGTGTCAATTACAAAACAGTAGATTTAAAAACATGAAAGGAATAAGAAAATTTTCAAGTCAAACCAGTGACAGGTTTCATAAAAGAGATGCTTGGGAATTTGATTCTAGACAAGAAGTATGGCAGAAATGCTATTTGAAAGTAATAGAAAGCGCATACACATGGAAACGTGGGTTCGATTTACATATCTGAGTCAAACAATGGTAAAACAATTGTTGACAAAAAATTAATTAATAACTTTTCATTTCCTTTAAAATTGGTGGTGCCAGCGAGTTCCAACATGTAGTCCCATCTGAAATTAATATCAGCAGGATTCAGGTGTGACTTTCTGTGACACATAGAAGAATGTCTTGCCACGCGGATATCACTTGGAAGATTAGAAAAAGCTACATTCACAAACAACAAAATGTTACTCATCAACTAAGAACACATCACATGGACACATTATTCATCTAGTCTTATGCAGGGTAATGGATTTTGATTAGCAAGTTTCAATTAATGCAAATAAAAAAATCTGCCACTTTGTGCAGTTGTCAAGATCAATAAGTGCCCAAGTAAGGTATTAATCCAATTGCTTGATGAAAAGGAAAACAGATAAGTACTAATAAACTTCTAAATATATACGTGGTATATTGCATTGCCTCGTAGGAACATGTAACAAGCTCGATTTTCCATGGACACCTGCACACACAGTACTCTTAAAAAATTACTCCCTTTCTTTTCAAATAAGTGACGTTTAAAGTTTTTTTATACAGATAAAAATAATAATAAATAAATAAATAAAACAGAGCAATTCGGGAACATAAAGTTGGAATAGTTAGTAATCGCGGATCAACATGCCGCCGCGGTGAATATGTTCCGCCGGTCACACCCTGAAAATTGGTTTCGTCCGAAGCATCGGATTAATGATCATCCATGACTTTTGTATATAAAATTAATTTTATTATTATTAATTTATTTATATTTTTTTATATGTATTATTATTATTAAGAATATAAATGTAAAAAGATAATTAGTTAAAATATGAATTTGACTCTTGAAAATAAAATATTTTTTATTTTAATTTTTTTAAAATAATAATTTTAATTTATTAAAAAAATTATTTTAATCTTTATTATCAAATAATTTTTTTGTTTTAATTTTTTTTATCCGTTAAATAATTATGTAATAAAGGCATTGTTAACTTAGTTATTTGTCTCTCATTATGGAGTTTGATAATATACTTATGTAATTTTTTTGTTAAATTATATTTTTAAATATCTCATGAATTAGTCTAATGTAATTAATTATTTTAAATATATAAGAATTTAAAAACACATATAACTATATTACATGATAAGTTACTAAATTATTAAAATTATTATTATGACATTATTTAATATTGTTACTTAACAATGAAGATTAAAATAAAAAATAATTTTTAAATAATTAAAATAAATTTTTTCAAGGAGCTAAAATAAAAAAAATCCTATTTTTCAAAAATCAAATTCATATTTAAGCACAACTAATGTTATATTAAAAAATTAAAAGTAACACTTATTTTGAGACAATTTTTTTCATTTAAAAAACACTTATTATAGAATAAAAGGAATTTTAGATATATCTGAAACTATTACATATTTATAATTTTTATACAACATATATTCAGATTTTATAATATACAATTAACAATACTTAGTTATATGTGATCAAAATTGACAGCAATTATAATTATTTTAAAATTCTTAACAATTAATCGTGTAATCACTCTCTTAACCTATATCCCCTCTTCTTTTCACATTTCTTTCCCTTAACGGATTATTTTATTAATTAAAATAATTTGCGGTGTCCATATAATCGACTTTGATAAAAATGGATTTCACAATTATTATTAGTTATAAGAAATAATTAAGTCTTGGGAACTTTGAATTTTGAATTTTTTTTCTTTATAATTATTGCTTGATTTTTATAAATGAAAAAGTAAAAAAAAATGTACAATTTCTTTCTTCACCAATGGAAGCAAAAAGAAAAAGGAAAACAAAGGGAAAAGGCACTAAAGAAATCAAGTTAATTTGTTTGAACATTTTTTTTACAAGAAACTAATAAATTTCTCCGCTTATTTTATACACTAAGTCCTTGTTAAACATTTCTAAGATTGAAGTGTTCAATGATCAAAATTTTCAAAGGTGACAAGATTGATATCATTCCATCCTTGACATGTATGATGTTGCATCAACACTTACTAATCCAAAGCCATTCTCTATTGACCCAAAAATAGATTGAACAATGGACTTATGCAAACAAGGTACGTAGACACATTATTATTAGTACATTTACTAATAATTTATTCGATATTTATTACTTATACAAAGATGCTAAGGAGATCTTAGAGTCAACAACAACAAAGTATATTGCAGAGGATACTAGAAAACAAAAATTTTTCATTAGTAATTATTGAAGGTGAGAGATGAACAAAGAAACTAATGTTAAGACTTAAATTAACAAGTACCATAAATTACTAGAAGATTTGAAAGTTGAGAATAATATCCTTCCAAATGAATTTATTGTTGGTTTACTCATAGAGAAACAATTAAAGTCATGAAAAGATTACAAACAATAACTCAAACACAAACATAAACAACTCTCACTTGCATATCTAATCACTCGTATCATGATTGAAGACACAACCAAAAAGAGATAAAAAAAATGCAAAAGCCAAGGTCATGGCTTCTTGAGCAAATCTAATTTAAAACAAGTCATGAAAAAGAGATACAATAACAAAAAGTTTGTTTACCATTTCCATAGTTATTAATCCCAACTTCAAAAGGAAAGGAACTTGCTTTGTTTATGGAAAACCAAGTCATCAAGCACCTCAGTGCATATATAAAGTGAAAAATGACAATTCTTTTAAGCCAAAGGCAAATTTGGTAAAAGGAGACGATGTTATTGTTGTGGTTGTTTCTAAAGTTAATATTGTGACCTATGTGAACAAATGGTGGTAGACTTTGATGCTACCAAGCATATTTATGCAAAGAAAGATGCTTTTACCTTCTACACTTGCTTGGGGGATGATAACTTGTGTAACTTGAAGATTCTAAAAGTACTTCATTTTTGGGAAAAAGGAAGGTTCATGTAAAGCTCACATTTAGAAATATCGTAACATTGAATTATGTACTCTATGTACTTAACATTAAGGCTAATTTGATTTTTGTATCTCCAGTAGAAAAAGTTAGGGGTTAAGGTCTCATTCAAATCTAATAAAATTGTAATGACAAAACATAATGTATTTGTAGGAAAGGACCATTATGATTAGGGACATTTTGTTCTTAATGTTTATAAGATCATTAATAAAATTGTAACTTTTTCTGCTTACTTGATTGGTTCTATTGATATGTGACATGCTAAATTAAGACATGTTAATATCTTATGTGAAGAAAATATGATATCTTAGTTTTATTTTTGCAATTAGTGATGTATACTTAAATAAGTGTAATATTTGCATTAAATCCAAATTAACCAAAAAAAATGTCCTTCCATACATCAACATGTTAGCAAATTTAAAAAATTTCATGATTAGAGGCAATAAAAAATTACTATATAACCTTTATAGCTAATTTTTCTAGATACACTAAAGTTTGTTTAATTAAAAATAAAGATGAAGCTTTTGAAATGTTCATTTCTTATAAAGTAAAAGCAAAAAATCAATTAACTAAGAAAATAAAAAAGATTAGATTTAATAGGGGTTATGAATATATTTTATTTAATGAATTTTGTGAAACAAGACATAATACATGAAGTAACTTCCCCTTATTCACCCAAATCTAATAGAGTGGTGGAGAAAAAAATAAAAATTTAAAAGAAATGTTGAATACAAAGCTAATTAACTCATTAACCTTTGATAATCTTTGGGGAAAGCTTTAATATATGTATGTTTTTTTTTTTACAAAATAAAATACCTCATAAGAAGACTGGTAAAGCAATTTGTGAAATTATGAATTTCGAAAAGGTTATAAACCTAATTTAAAATATTTAAAATTATAAGGTGTCTGGTTAAGGTTATGTTCCATGAATCTAAGAAAAGAAAAAAAGGAACCAAAACTACTTATTGTATATTTATAAGATATGCTAAATATAGTGTTGCCTATGGGTTCCTTGTTTTGAAAAGTGATGTACTTTAACATAATACTATAGTGAAGACTAAAATGTTGAATTTTTAAAACACATATTTTATTTTAAATATGAGAATAATTATTTAAAAAAATCATTCATTAGAAAACCATTATTTAGAGAATAATTCTAAAAACTCATACGAGGAATTTAGAAAGAGTAAAAGACAAAGAAAAGTAACATCATTTGGAAATGAGTCTTTAACATTTTTTAAGCTATTTCTTCTTTTGGTGCTATATTTTGAAAATAAGTTATTAAAATTGAAAATAATTATATTTCAAAATGAAATACTTGGATTTTGGTTTATTTATATCCTAAAGAAAAACCTATTAGTTTCAAATGGATTTTCAAAAGAAAATATAATCTAGTTAGTTCAATTGAAAAATATAAAGCTAGATCAATAACAAAAGGTTTTACCTAAAAAAATATTTATTACTTCAATACAACTTTCTTAAAAAATGATTTAGAAAATAAAATATGAGAAAACCTCAATACAACTTTCTTAAAGTATTTATTACTTCAATACAACTTTCTTAAAGTATGCAAACTTCTCAAGTTCTTATATGGTTTGAAGTAAGCACCAAAGCAATCACATAAAAAATTTAATTAAATATTAATTACTAATAGTTTTACTTTTATTGAAGTAGATAAATGTGTGTGCACTAACTTAGTGAATGATAAGCGTGTTATTATTTTGTTTATATAGTGATTAGAAAAAAAATATTTTCTTGCTTCCAAATTTGATATGAAAGACATGAGTGAAACAAGTGTGATATTAGGAATTAAAATCATAAGGAAGCAATGGTACAATGTTACCCTAAGAAAATTATGTTGAGAAAATTCTTATGAAATTTGGTCATTTTGACTCAAAGCCGATGAGTAGCCTTTATGATCCTCACTCTTAGTTAAAGAAGAATAAAGGTGATTTTGTAGCTTAATCTAAGTATGTCCAAATTATTGAAAAATTATTATATTTAATGAAATTTTCTTGATTTGACATACATATGTTGTGAGAAAATTGAGTTGATATACACAGTCCTAATAAGGATTACTAGGGCGTACTTGTAAGACTCATGAGATATTTGAGATATACCATGAACTATGGTATTATGTATAGTATATTTCTTGTTATATTAAAAAGATATAGTGATGGCAACTATATATTATGTTTAAATGGGACAAAATCAACTAATGATTATGTATTTATACTTGGTAGTGGTGTATTTACTTAAGGATCAATCAAACAAATTATAATTGTTAGATCCACTATGGAGTCAAAGTTTATAGTTCTAGAATTGACTTGTAACAAAGCTAAGTGTTTGAAAAACTCTTTTGCAAATATTCCTTTTAGAATAAAATTGACACAATTAATGTTGATGCATTGTGATTACTAAAAATAAAACTTTTAATGGTAAAAATATATACATATAGTTGAGATGTAATGTGGTTAAATAATTATTTAAAGATGGAACAATATTAATTGATTATGAAAAGTCATAAGTGAATTTGGTCATTCTTGTAACAAAACCTCTTAAAAAAAATTATGAAACATTGAGTGGAATGAAAATTAAGTCAATTTAAAATTAATAGTGATGGTAACCCTACTTTAGTTATTAAAAATTTTACGAAGAAGATTCATATGACTAAAGACAAGTCATTTGTTAAGTTTGCTAGTACTAATATTTTGTTGCTTTATATGACTTCAGATGTACTAAAATATATTATTAAAAGGATAAACTTAAAACTTTTTTGAATTTCATATTTCTTATAGGATGATGTATGAATTGTAACATACACTTGATGAAATAATATATATGAGTGTTAAATGAGATTTTTTTATGAGATTATAACATAATATTTTGTTTAAATCAAGTAGGATTACTATCAACAATAAAACTCTTTTTAAATATTTAACATTATTACTCATCAAAGACTCAAACTTAACATTATTAAATTAGAACAATTTTATATAAATTAATTATGTAATAAGTAGTAATTATACCTTATTTTTAAATGTAAGGCTTTGTGATTTATAAAATAATGTAATGATCATTTACTCAATTTTGTTTGACCTATTAAAATATTTTTTTAACAAAAATAATAAATGAATCACGTTAAATCTTTATAACTGAACTTAGTTAAAGATGCATAACAAAGTAAAAGTTACCTTTAGACAAATAGCTCAAGTCCAAAAAATCCAAAGTACAACCCAAGTCTCAATTTGTTTGCCAAAGCAAATAAAAGAAATAATAAAACAAAACCAATAAGAAGAAAAAAAGAAGCAGTGAATCTTTGGAGGTATCTCCTCCCAGCTAGCTATGCACAGAAGCTACTAAAGGCACCTAATGTCTTCAATGAACCCTCCTTCTCCAGCTAGCTTTGAACCAGAAGAGCCAGCAAGAAATCCCCAGAGAAGGCTTATAAATAGCAGAAACTTAAATAAGAAGAAAAAGAATCGAATCAGAGAAGAAAAATTGCTCTCTATAGAATGCGTCATCACGTCGTTGTCGTCCGCAACAAATAGCTTAGGTGCTTACTTTATACGCCATGTTCAAAATCAAGCTTTATTTCGATTAGGTGAATATGCTTAATGTTTTTATTTCTATATTAACAATATTGATCCAATCAAATTTTATTACTTCATCTTTATCCTTAATTTAGTTTGCTGCATAATAAAATTTTTTATTATAAAACAAAGGTTAGACAATGATTACTTTTAATGCAATTTCAATTTAGCCATTAATAATTAATTATACTCATTTTGAATACACTTTCAATTTCGTTATTCCAAAAATCTTTTATTTAAACTAAAATATTAAAAAAAAATATTAGAGTAGAATACATGAATTGAGAATACACAAAAATATAATAATAATCCACTTTTATATAAACAATGATGATGATAATAATAATATAATTAAATAAATATTAATATTTATAATTAAAAATTTATAAATTAAATATGATAAATATTAGTAAAATAAAATTGTAATAGAAAAATGATTAATTGAATGTCACATCTCTTTAATCCTGAAATTTTGATGTACAAATTGGATAACTTGATGTTTTGAAACTCTTTTTTAAAATAAAATTATTAAATTAAAATTTTATTAAATAAAATTAAAAAAATTCTAATAAATTAACTTTGATGTACACCTTTATTAATTTTATATTTTAGGACATACTAACTGTAATAATTCAAAAATTCTAAATTTAATAAAAATATCAACACATGAATATTTTTTTATAATAAAACTGCATAACTCTAATTTATCAATTACATTTGGAGATACGTACTGCTATCGAGCTAAAAAATAAAGTTTATAAAATTAAATTACTTATAATAATAATTACAATGTTTAGTTTTTATCAAAATAAAATAAATACATGTATTAAATAAATAACATAAATATTTGTCATAGTTTTTTTTTTATTAGTTATAGGTAAGATAGATACTTTTAAAAGTATAAATAATTTATTTAATTAGTTATATGTGATTATTTTATGATGAATATCGTAGGCTGCTTATATGTAATTGATTCTCGAATTTGTTTGTTTTTTTAAAGATTGTTTTATTATCGGATTTTTCAATATTTCTCAAAAAAATTTAGTAGTGATTCTTCTATTTTAAAATTATTTTCATCGTTCTGTCGCAAACTAAATTATGACACCATTTAAATTGATAAAAATAATGTTATATTGGGTCATACCTTATATTTTAACTATGTTTTTAAATAAAAAAATTTGTCTAAAAAAATAATAAATTTATTGATGTCGAGAACATTGACACCTAATTTCTTTTAATTAACTAACAAGATATCTTAGAATTATGGTAATTTTTTTAATGAAAAGATAATGTATTTATTATGTATAAAAAAATCTTTAAATGTATATATGTTTGTTGACTTTTTTTTTTTAAGTTTAATTTGAAACTCAAACACTTCTAGTATGTTCTGAACATTGTTATGCTGCTTGTAAAATTTGGTGTATATTTGAATTAAAGTTTAACTGAATTTATAAAAGGAATTCAAATCTTATTTATGTAAAGCTCAATTTTTAAGCAATGCAACTCTTAGTCGTTTGCGTTTAGTACTTAAATGATCACTCTTTTTTTTTTTTTTTCTTGACACCTCTTTTACCATTTTGTACACAACAAAAAAGCGTTTTAGCGTTATCAAGCGCAACATTTTACTTTGTATGCCAATAATCGTCCAATTTTTCATCAATTTGGTTTGATTGTTGTAATCAGCAATTGACTACAACATTGATGACTCAAAAACTTCGACATGTACTTCTTTGTTTTACAAGTTATTTTTAATTTACCACTCGTTTATAATTAAGTTTGAATACAACAAAAATATTTGATAAACAATTTTTTTATTAACTTTTAACATTTGTTCAAACATTATTTGAAATAAAATTTTGAGCTTATAATTTTTATTTTTCATTTTTACTTTCAATATTTAATAAAATTTCTCATTCGCTACTTTATTCAATATTACATAATTTGTTTTAACAAACTTTCTCCTTTAACGTTATATACTTACCACTCTAGAATAATAATACATTGTGTACTGCTGGGCTGGGCCTCACGAGTCTTTCGACTTTGGGCCTTACGGCCCGTTATTTCTCTCTCTCTCCTTTGTAGTGATGATGAAGTAAGAAAATCATTAATTTTCACTTTTCTTTTCTCTAAACCTTTTCTCAGACTCCATAGGCATAGAACGCCGCAGGTTGGCGGTGACGACATCGTTTACGGAGGGTTTTTCAGAAGAGAAGGGAAAGGAAAGCGTTTTAAGAATTGTAACCTAACCTACTCTTAATTAATATATATTCAGGTAACACAATGATTTGATTCAGTTATGTTGTTTCTTTTATAGCCGTCTGATCTGAATGATTAATTTCTGCATCGTTAAGTGCTGATGTTCAAGTAAATTTCCTCTAGTCCAGTGTTTAAAGATAGAGTTTTTTTTTTTTTATTAATACTATTGGTTCCCTTAGTTAGTGAAGTGTTGAATGTATTGTTGTAGAAACTATGAATAATGTTGGCAAAAGACCGCTAAATGGAGACGTAGAGGATGATGATGAGGATGATGGTGGAGGCCTTGAAGCCTGGGAGAGAACCTATGCAGAAGATAGATCATGGGAAGCTTTGCAAGAGGATGAATCTGGACTTCTTCGCCCCATTGATACTACTGCCATTTACCATGCCCAGTATCGCAGGCGTCTTCGTACCCTTGCTGCTACTGCAGCTACTGCACGGATTCAGAAGGGGCTTATACGATACCTATACATCATTGTTGACTTCTCCAAGGTATTTTCGTTGCAGCTTCTATGTGTGCTTCAGCCATATGGCATGGAGCCATGTTGTCGTTACTTGAAAATTGAATTTCAATTAGAAGATGTGGTGCTCGTTATAGAAACACTTTGTTTGAAAGTTGAATTTGCTTTGTTTTCTAGGGTGGCATATCTTCCAATATCTGTAATGCCTTTGACATAGGTTTGAAATACCTTTAATTTTTGGATTTCACACTAGTGTTTCCATGTTGAGCTGTTTTTATGCCTGAAAATACTTTGGTATTGTTTTTGATAACTATAAACTTATTGGTAAAATATGTAGTAAGACATATAAAATAGATAAAAATGAAAGAAAATGTAGAATGTTGCAGTTATATATTTACATGTGTATCCTTTTAATATCTTCTCCTTCTATACAACTCACTTTTTGTTATCATGTGAAGGCAGCTTCGGAGACAGACTTTCGACCCAGTAGGATGGCTGTGATCGGGAAACAGGTTGAGGCATTTATCAGGGAATTCTTTGATCAGAATCCGCTTAGTCATGTTGGTCTGGTGGCTATAAAAGACGGGATTGCTCATTGCATAACAGAACTTGGTGGCAGTCCCGAATCTCACATTAAAGCTTTGATGGGTAAACTGGAATGCTCAGGTGATGCCTCCTTACAAAATGCACTAGAGCTTGTTCTTGGATATCTAAATCAAATCCCATCATATGGTCATCGAGAAGTTCTGATCTTGTATTCGGCTCTCAGTACATGCGATCCTGGTGATCTCATGGAAACCATCCAGAAATGCAAAAAGAGTAAAATAAGGTGCTCAGTCATTGGTCTTGCTGCTGAAATGTTTGTATGCAAACATCTCTGCCAGGAAACTGGAGGGACTTATTCTGTTGCGCTAGATGAGGTTAGTTTGTTGATTTTGATAGAACCCTTAAAGATGTAGTACAGATACAAACAATCCTCCTCTATAAAAGAATTTTCTGCTTTTATAGTCAAGCAGCATTAGTTTAAACAAATACTTAGAATATTGCTGATCACCTTAGAATTTATTTGCATTTTTCAAATGTTTGTTAATTCATGATGTATGGATTCATATATTTATATACATCTTGTGCAGTCCCACTTTAAAGAGTTGATCCTAGAGCATGCACCACCACCTCCAGCAATAGCAGAGTATGCTACTGCTAATTTAATTAAGATGGGTTTCCCACAACGATCAGCTGAGGGTTCTGTTGCAATATGCACATGTCATGAAGAGGCTAAGACTGGAGGGGGATACACTTGTCCAAGATGCAAAGTTCGTGTTTGTGAGCTTCCCACTGAATGTCGTGTCTGTGGATTGACCCTTATTTCATCACCCCATTTGGCAAGGTCATATCATCATCTATTTCCTATAGTGATGTTTGATGAGGTCACACCGTCGTCTCAAAATAATTCCAGCCGCAGTTTTCCCAATACTTGTTTTGGTTGTCAACAAAGTCTTCTTAGTCAGGGTAAGTTTCTTCCTACATTTCCAATTTTGGTGTTGTCCATTTTACCATGTTGACCAACATATCATGTCAAATATAGACTCATCAAACTGCTTTAAAGGTGAGATAATGGTAAAGATAGCAAAGAGATCTGTAATTTCACAAGTTATATTCACTGAGATTTTATAAAAGTTCATAAATTGGTAATGGAAGTTGTTTAAGATCTTGTTCTGTCCAATCTGGTTTTTATATATGTATTATATCTTATGTTAAAATGATCTTACCATAGTAAAAGAAATTAGCAATAGTCTTTCTGAGAGTTGGAATTGGCTTTCAATCTATAATACACATCCAAGCTTGAAAATTCAATACTACTTCCATTGTGCAGCTTAAGCAGACAAAAAGAAAATATCTTATCTGTGATAAGCATCCCTGTTAACCACCTAGAGCATTGAAAGTTAACATACTATGACCTGTAGAGTTCTGACTGGTGGCTTTAATTTTTTAAATGGCAGTCCAACTATTTATTCTGAAATATGCTCCTGTACAATGTGTCTTTATGCAAGTATAATTCTATCAACTATGATATCGTGTTCATGGTAATGGGGAATAATTTTCACTAGACATAAAAGCCTTAGATTTCTTGTCATCATCATTATGTGTCTATGTTTCAAGCTATAGTTGATGATTAAGTTATGTAATAGACCATAATTTTAAATAACTATGGCTATGCAAGGAAGATGTGGACAATGTTGGATTCTAATAACGATGTGTATGCTTTAAGCATGCTAATTACTACTACTGAAGAATTTGAAAATTTTGAAGGAACATGATTTTAAGTTGTGGTCATATTTCATGAATATATGACAGAAGTTGTTTACTTCTTTTGGTTAAGGGTATTTAAGCTCTGATATTGATTGGTTTGCATACATAAGCCCACTGCTTAAAATCTTCCGTTGTACAGTTAATGCTGTAAAATTCCTTGGCATTTCTCTTTTCTTCTGAATAGTATTGCATATAGAATATGTTCTTACTCAATTTTCCTAAACCTCCCTCCATTGACTTGTAACACAGGAAACCAGCCTGGACTTTCTGTCGTTTGCCCAAAATGCAAACAGCAATTCTGCCTTGATTGCGACATCTACATTCATGAGAGCTTACATAACTGCCCAGGTTGTGAGAGTTCCAGGCATTCTAAGTCTGTAACTGCTTCATAATGATTGCCAATCTTCTACCTGTGACCTAAAATTGCCATCTAAATGGTGTTCTACATTGTCTCCCTCGTATTGCTATACTGCATCCACCTGCTGGACCCATGAACGAGTTCCGGCGCTAAGTGACTGACTAACATTATGGTCTGCTCATTGGTCACAATGGTTTGGCCCTTGATCAGTAAATGCATTGCTGGCCAGACAACAAAAGTGATATTATTTATACAAGGGTGAGAGATTAATCCAACAACTTCTGATAATTTTCCTTTTGTTCTTTACTGGAAATTAAGGCACATGTAAAACGTCTCCATTGCGTTTTTTTAATCAGTGGGCTGACACATCATTCTCGCTGGCGGATAAATTTTGATCATTAAATTACCATTGATAGCTTTGTATAAGATATTTACGTGTGTTTTGCTTTTCGGAATCACTGTTGCAAACTTCTAACTTCAGTTTACACATTCCATTACCAGGGTCAGATCGTAGATAATGTGTAAAATACTTTCGGGAAAACATTTGTGGTGGAAAATATGTGACCAGAATATGATATCCAATTCTCATTCTGGGGAGGGAGGTTTGAAAAAGTTTCAAAGTAGTTTTTTAGAGCATGACTTCTATAAGTTAATTTTCCCTGTATATTTCAGTAAGTTTTATAGTGAAATTTATGATAGACTCTACGCCCTCATAGCACGTTTTCTAAATGCAGCTGCAATGTTAAAGCTTCTAATATAACTCCAAAAACGAGGGAGGTATTCTGCATAATGCATGCACTCGGGGTAAGTGAGCAAGTTTGTAAGAATCCGTTTAATTAAATTGTTAAAGTACTTGTAAAGTTGAATTCCTACTACCACCCCTCTTTCGAAAAGAGAAAGAGTGGAGTCACCCATATCAATAAGAAGAAGAAAAAGTATCCACTTAGTGTTGGTTTCCTTAATGAGATTCTAAACCAGGAAATTGTTAAATACACTTTTCCTATTTGTTAAATGCACTCCCTTTATTAATTTTTTTCTTCAAAAATATCCCTTTTCAAAAACTAATTTCCGGGAAGTGCATTTGGCTATGCAGAAAGTTTCAAAACTAATGTCTGGAATGTGTTAACACTTTTGGAAATTAATTTCTAGTAATCTTGGAAGCTTCTCTGCTCCTCAATGCTTGGGCTAGGAAATTGATTCACCGTCACCCTCTGTCTATTAACCACACCCTTGATGTGGGCAAAGGTTCCGTGTATGTAATAGTAACTCGGTCTTAGACTTGAAACTCATTGGGCAACCATCAATTAAGGTCACACATATGGGGCTTTGTGTGGGAGAAACCTAACTTCTGTTTCTAGGCAGTTGCTTCTTACACTACACCTCAAAAATTACTTGTTACGTCAATTTAAAATGTAAAATTACATTTTGAATTAGTCTTTTCAGAATGTAAAAGGTTACATATCAGAAAGACCAATCCAAAATGTAATTTTATATTTCAGATTAATCTTTTTAAAAAGGTTAAAAAGGTGAAGGAACTGATTTTTTAGGTGCAGGAAGTAACTATCCAGTTTCTAATAAAGATGAGTAGTTTTACTGTTGAAATTTTGATACTAATGTTTTCAAATCAATAAAATGTGATAGGACACACTAGGCTCAAGTGTCATTGGACAAGTTTCCTGTTTTCTTCAAGAGATGAATTCTGTAAACATGTGTTACTAGAATTGGTTAGGTTAGGTTTCCAAAGGATGTTGAATTATTTTTCAGAATGCTTTTGGACTTCCTGAACGAAATATATTTTTTATGATTTAAATATCAATTTGATATTTAAAGAATAAATTTGTTTATTTTGATTCTTAATTTTTATTTATTTTTATCCTTTAAAAATTATTATTTTTTATTTCGAGTCCTACTGTCAAGTAATAATATTAAATAATATCATAACAACGACTTCGATAATTTATTAACTTATTATATCATTAAAGAATTTGATAGAAAATTTATATGTATTTATTTTAATAAATTATGTTTTTAAATTCTTATTTGTTCAAAATAATTAAAAATATTAAACTATATTTTAAAATATAATTTTGTAAAAAAAAATACATTATTTTGTCAGACTCTTTAATGATACAGTAAGTTAGTAGACTATCAAAATTACTATTATGATATCATTTAAAGAATAATAGAAATTAAAATTTAAAGATTTATTTACAATAAAGAATAAGATAAAATAAAAATAAAAATTAAATGATCAAACTAAAAAAGACACCATTTTTTAAATACTAAATTAATATTTATGTTATTTTTATTTATAATTTTGCAGTGGTGGTAAGATATTTTTGTCAACAATTGAAGTTTTAAGCAATGTGCATTGTCTCTGTTTCACTAGCTGTTTTAAATATTTTCATATGTCAGAGCAACTCCATCACTCTATCAAGAGTTATTAATAAGTTTCATATGAATTCATATGTAATTTTTTAAAGCCTAATAAGGAAAAAAAGCTAACAATGAGTCTCTCCAATTGCACAACTTTCCTTGTGTAACGTTATGGCTAAAACTGATTCCCTGATTGTTTACAACTATTTCATGGAAAAAACATAAGAACCCATGCGTTGATCACTTCTAGCAGGATTCTGCAGAAATAGCTAAAGATTTTAACTACTTTTTCTTTTGTCTCATGTTCCACTGCAATATAATAAACCATCCATCTGTCAGCAAATCGGGCTAAGTCTTTGCTTAATTGTGTGTTTTGTTAAATTATGCTCCATATAATGGTGGATGGTTTTTGCTTCCTTCTATGACGCTTTTCCAATTGAATGAAATCATATTTTTTTACCTCGAAAGTAAAGTTGCACTAAACTGGATAGTTTTTTTGTCATCTCTTGATTTATTGGTAATTATTTTACATGTATTTTCCAACTCTCTTCTATTAAAAATGATTTAACAAATTATAGAAATATTTTCTAAAGTTTGCACCAATTATATATATATATATATATTTTTTATCTTATATAAATTTTTTAACATTTATATTCCTATTACATTTACATCTTTTTATTATAGAATATTAAACCCATTTCTTTTTTAGATCATGTAGTTAATAAATGATTTTTATAAAAATTTTAATTTTTAATTTACCTTTATTTTTTTTATCAAGATACTTATCTTCCATATTAAAATAATTATATTTTATTATTGTTCTATATTTACATCTCTGAAAGATGATGTCATCACTAAGTTTAATGAAATTGATAATGATATATATTTATTATTGTGTTATTGTGTTATAAATATTACTTTGTTTGTGATAAAATCTTCAAATATTATTATATATTTTGTGTGATTAATGTTATCTAAAAAATAAATTGTATTACATTTTTTTCTTGTAACTGAAATGAAAAATATTGTGTGTAATGTTTGTAAAATATAGAAATACATGCATAATATATATAAATCAAAAAAGTACTCACATAATAATTTATTTGAAAAGTATTTTTGAGTTTAATTAAAAATAAATTTAATTTTAATTAAATTTTAAAAATATTCCGTCAATTTACGACGTTACATTTGTGGGTGTCAAAATATTGGTAAAATTTTTTAAAAAATGTATTTTTAATTAATACAAATCTCATGAAGTTGATGTAATTAACTCAAAATAATTTAAAATGTTACCGCAACTAGGGTGTTTTAAATATATGCTTTAACTAATACCAGTGAGCGGTCAAAAGAGAGAAAAAAAACCTATTACCAGTGTCTTTTCAAATATTGATTTTAATATGATATCACTTTCCATCAACCGTCACATCACAGGCCATATGGCTGTGGTCATAATTGCACAACTTGGTGGTTGTCAAAATAGCTATAAAAATAGAATATTTGGCTGTTTTAGTTTCTAAAAAACTTTGATCTGCTAAACTATTTATAATCTACTAGTTAATTTTTATTAATACTTATAAAAAATAATATTTTAACCATGTAAAATTCCAACACCCCTGTAACACGGGTCAGTATACTGGTTTCAAATTGGGATGTTCCATACTAATGTTCACAGTTACAGTCTATTAGCAAGTGTGATCTTGGAGACTCTTGGTTTTAATACTGATTGAGACATTACTGGGTATTCTAAGAGCATTCAACTACAACCGACTATTGGGAAGATGAACAACCAAAATTTTGCAAGGACATTGACAATATGTCATGAGGGTACTGTACAGTAAGCCTCAATGTAGATCAATCAACAGTTAAGTGTGACCTTGATTGATGGTTGCCCTGTGAGTTTCAAGCTACGATGCACAGATGTGACACATTTATTGGATACAATGTGTATTAAATATGATACATATAAGCTGCATATATCTAGATATGTATACAAATTCAAAAAACACAATAAATATATAATTGTAATTTTGCAAAACTAAATTAAAAACATAAAGATTATAAATCATTGTTATTATAAATTATTTTTTATTGACCATAAATGAAAATAATACTATTAATCTCACTCTTTGTAATCATTTATAGAGAGGATAATTTTATTTTTAATTCATAAAAAATAATACTTCTATGTTTTTATGTTTAATGTAATTGTATCAAATTTTCATAACTATTTTTAAAGCCTATAAACTTCATTGATATGTATGGATGAAGTGTCTAAGAATATTATTATTAGATGTAGATATGTGAAGCAAATTAAAACATAATTTTTCATACTAAGGCTGAGTTACTGTTGCATAACCGATATCTTTGCCATAAATATAGATTCAATGTATTATAATTGGACCCTTGTCTGGCTGACATTTTTTTTTTTTCACAAGAATAGCATACTTTGCAGTCATCAAATCCAGTAGAAAGAATATCATTTTAAAATTGAATGTGCTGTTCTGTTACACTCGGCTGAAGTTTTGAGCAACGCAATTAAAAGAAAGAGGTTCTTTTATTTTTGGTTTTCCTTTTCCTTTTTTTTGGTTAAATACCATCAATTCTTAAAATAGTGTGCAAAATTTCCAGTCCCCTTGTTCCATAAATGAGAACTCTAAGGGGGAAAAAACCTAACGAACAGCTCAACAATTACTTAGAGAAATCATCAAGATCAAAGGACGATATTATCATACAAATAAATAAACGGTAAAATAAAATTTCGCAGGGTCCTCTTTGCCATATGTCAATTTCAACCTTAAAATTAAAACAGTTTTAATATGATATGAGACAAAAATCCTTTAACACTATTCGTCATATTACGTCTCATTTTTCATAATTGGGTTTAAATTTTGTTTGATTTGATTTGTGATTAGAGAGAAAGTTGTAACTTCTCTCATAGCTTTCCAATCATGCTAATTACTAAATTTTCATCTATGCAACTCAAATTATACACATTAAAATAATACTCACACGATTTTCATCTTGATACTAGGATCTAAATTAACTGATGCACATCAAAATTGAAGACTAAATTGGTTTATAGTAACTGTTAAGGTTGAAAATTAAATTTCCATTTTATAACATTAAAAACCAAATTATCGAGGGCCCTAATATTCATTGTTAGAGAAATAGAGAATTGTAGAGACAAGAGAGGTTTCATGTATGAGTTCTAAATTACAGCTTAGTTCACTAATGAAACAATGGAAAGGAGGCTTCACATACGAATTTAGGAAGGTGAGAGTTTTATCTGCGATTCTGCATTTTCAACTGTATGTAGAAGGGTGGAAGAGTTCAAATATAGTGGCAGGAATGATTGCATTACCATAGTAAGAGCAACATGAATGTGTATGACGTAAAAAGACAGGTATATATATGTAAGTGCAGAGGCATGTTACATGTAGCTTGTGATTGTGGAGGAAGAGGAATAAGGAACACCAACAGTGATAACATTGGCAATTAATTAAAAAGGGATAATCACAGTCTGGAACAATCGAGAAAGTATATGCAAATTAAGCACGTCCCCGACAAATCACCCTATTCACTATGCATTTTGTCTGCACTTTGGGTGAAACTTGTCCATGTTATTTAAAGTTTAAATCAATGTATTATTGTTATTAGTATTATCATTATTATGAGTAGTGATTAAAATCCTTTTCTCATGGACCCCACTTGAATGCATAAATTAAATTAAGCCTCATTACTTCAACTAGTTATATCTATATCTATATATCTATATATATATATATTTCTTTATCTTTCTATGATTTTTGCTATGTTCCAGTCCCCACTACTGTTACCTTTTGTCAGCCTCCTTTATGCACGCTTCTCCCTGGCGTGTTCTTTCTGTATTTATATATCAGAGAGAGAGAGAGAGAGAGAGGGATTCTAGAGTGCAATAAGAGCAGGAGAAAGTTATTAGGTTTTATATCATTGAATCAATGTATGTCACATAGGTTATCGTATAGTATGGTATAGTATTAAATAAAAAAGTGAGACAGAACAATAATGATTTACAAAGGCACACGCTTGAGTTGAAAGATCTATATCTCTATGCGTACATGTGGACAATGGAGAAGGCTAGTTATTGAAGGTCCTAAACTGGTCAATTTACCATTTCTGTTTAGATTCATTTCCCACCAGCCAAGTTCATTCGTTTCGGACGTTGCTAGCTCTGCTAGTGCTAAGTTTATGACAGTATAAAGTCTTCATTCTTTATCATGTAAGACACAAACTTTTCTTTCTTTGTTTTGCTTTCCAGCTTTTAGTGCTCACTCAGTTTTAACTAAAATTTATAAGCTAAATAAAGTTCATCGCACAAAAAACATTATAAGCTAAATGGATATGAAAGTTATATGTGATCATAACCTACTATGTATGCACGATAAGTTTATTATAATTACTGTATAACTATTAAACTCTATCAATAAAATTGTGTCAATTAAATATATACTAAATGATAAGTCTAAAGTTAAAATTAAAGGTATGAAATCAACTTTCAATTTTAATTTGTTAATGTAGAAATTGTATCATAAATGTATAAAAAATTATGTACTAATAATATAAAATAATTTTATATTAAAAAATTTATATTATCATCTAATTATAAATTATTATTCATAATAAATTTATTAAATTTTATAATAATTTATTTTAAAAAATAATATTAACAATAGTTTATAATAATTGACAGTATAAAAGTTTGCACATCACAAGTATATAATCATTAAACCTATGAAATAAGTATATATAAGTAATTTTTAACTAAAAAGATAAAGAAAATTATTAACAATTTATTTTTTAACAAACTCATTTAAATATATTTTGTATTATTAATTAAAATTTATTAAAAGTCACAATTTTATGAATATCGTTTCGTATTTAATTATTTTTACTCATAATTTTATATATTTTTAAAAAAATTTAACCACCTGTGAAGAGCGTTACTGGTACCACTCAAAAGATAATTTTATATTGTCATTTTATATATAAATTTATTTATAATTAGACTAACATCACGTCATCATCGAGTTAACATAATCATATAATTAATGATGATCATAGCTATGGAAAAAAAAAGAAGCAAGAACAGTGTAAGAAAGAGCACAATTGCTGGGATATTAATTGATAAACAAATTTATCTCCCTAATTTATAATGTTTTTTAAATACCACTTGAAAAAACATTTGAACTTATGATTCATTATTTAATTCTTTTTACTAGCAATTCCATGATAAAGTTCTTCATTTTATGTCTTCTGTAATTAATATTATACTATTTTAAAATTATTACATCATTTAAATTATTTATTTATAATTTTTAAAATAATATTTTATCTTTAAAAAAATAATAAGAGCTCATAATTAACTAAAATTCTTAA